>PISX010011030.1:0-67334 GCA_004024625.1 Mellivora capensis | reverse complement strand
GCTGGGGAGAGGAGGAGGAGGAAAGGCAAGCTTGGTGCAGGCCCCAGCTGTCCCGCACATGGCAGTCAGACGAGGGAGGCTTGAGAGATGGCCTCAGTGGTACACTAACAGCTGCAGGAGGCAATTTGACTTCCTCTCTTGTAGCTGGGGAAACGAGAGGCTCAAGGAGTTTAGCCAGGCTGTCCCAGACCCCACAGATATTTAAGACGATGCTGAAAAGCAGCAAGGGAGGGAGAAGTCCATGCTGAGCAGAGCACGGGCATATGAGGAGACAGTCCTGCAAATGGGAGATCAGGTCTGGGGCTGAGAACCACAAGGGAGCTTTTTCAGAAGAGCGGTCAGCGGGACGCCTGGGTGGCTCAGTTGGTTGAGCGGCTGCCTTCGGCTCAGGTCATGATCCCAGCGTCCTGGGATCGAGTCCCACATCGGGCTCCTTGCTCGGCAGGGAGCCTGCTTCTCTCTCTGCCTCTGCCTGTGCTCTCTCTCTCCCTCTCTCTCTGACAAATAAAAAAAAAAAAAAAAGAAGAGCGGTCAGCTCGTTTGTCTAGAGGGTGTGGAGACCACGATTCATTTGTTGAGCTGGTGGCTGCCGAGTTCACTTGGGACTGTGACATCACAGCAGCATTTGGTGAACCTGGAAAGGGATTATTCATGTGGCTTCTTCTGTAATCTGGTCTGATTTAGAGGGTTTTATTAACCCCTCTTTCCTCATATTAAAGCCCTCAACGGGGATATAATTTAAAGTGAGTTTGAAAATAGAGTTTGGAACAGAAGTTGTCCATGAATTGGCCATAGTGGTGGAGAGGGGCTGAACAGAGTAGGTGCCTCCAGGACGGCTCCAACAGGGCTTTCTAGCAAATGAGTGGAGGGACAGGTCAAAATTATTCCTAACAGAAGCTCAGAGATGTGCTAAAATCTTACATGTTTAAAATGTCCCCGGCTTGCTGAGCACCAAGGCCCCCTCACACATCGCCCTGCTCAGTCCCATGTCACCCCCATGAAATAAGGATTATATCACCACACCAGAGATGAGAAAACTGAAGTCCGGTGGCTAACATTCACCGGCCATACACTGCCCTGAGCCCTCAGTCTGCAACCCTAAGCCTCATACCTACTCTGTGCAGTAAGCACCACCCTTTTTGTAGATGAAGCCCAGAGAGGTTCAGTAACTAGCTCAAGGTCACAGAACTGAGACAAGAATCCAGGAAGTCCCTTAGACGTTGTGTTCTTGACCAGCACACTCTAGAGCATATCCCTTTAGTTCCAGCGAGTTAGTGAATGGCAAGATTCCAGAGTCCACCTACAGAAAAGACTCATTCTTGGAGGAATGAGCTCATCTGCTGGGAGAGGCTGGAGCTGGCTCATCCATGCCGCCACCAGGAAGGGAGAGCTGGCACTCCCTGGTTAGAACCGACGGATGGAAAGCAGAGCTAAGTGACAAAAGTTCTGAGAGCTTTGTTTGTGTCTTGGTTATAATTCTGTCTAGAGCTGAATACATCCCAAGATTTTCAGTTGCATGAGCCAATAAATCCCCATTTTTGCTTAAGACAGTTTCTATCAAGTTTTGTCACTTTCAATAGAAAGAGCCTTAACTGATTCAATATTCTTTCATTTTTCACAACTTAAATAGCATGTGAAATCTAAAGATGAAGTTGGCCTCTTTCTTCCTCAAGATAGAAGATGAAAACACAGAGAAGCTGAGCAAAGCATTCAGCATCTTGGGGCTAGCTCTGTGACAACAGACAGGTGTGCTGGCCCACCAGCAACCCTAGGACTTGGGCTATGCCTTTGCCTCCAACATCAGCTTTGGACCACCCTAACTCTGGAAATGTGCAGGAAGGGGGCTGCCACCCACACGTTCCCTTGTTGGAATGCACTACTCCCATCATGGGCACACAGTCAGATTTCAGAGGAAATTTCCTTTAGTCCATTTTGAAACTTCAGATCAGCAGAAGCCTGGAACAAGAAAAAGGGTGGTGTGAGTGAGAGGTAGGTGTGTTCTTTGCAGATAGTGGGCACATGCCTCTTCAAATATAAAGGAGAGAAAGTGAGATAATGTGGGGAGTGAGTCCTACCCACAGGACACCAGACATCTAGTGTCACTTGTTATTAAATCATTATTGCTTATGTGTGCTCCTGACAACATGATACACCTCCAAACTGTTTCATCCACAGCTGATTAATGTGTTTTAGGATTTTCCTCCAACTATCAACATGGATGAATTGATTAGCTCATTAAAAACTTTCCTCTCCTCTCAGAGTCCAAGAAAATTACATTTGTTGTATTTCATTGGTTTAAATAGAGATGGTTACACTCCAATAAGTCCTAATTTCACAGAGAAAAATAATTTGAAAAGTTATTTATCTTAATGTCAATTGAGACAAGCTAATTAGACATAACTTCAGTAGTTTGTACTTACTGAATACTGGGCTGTTGAGTCCTATGACAATGTTTATGGATTTGAAAGAGTTTTGAGGAACAAGAAGTGTAAAGGAGTAGCGAACTGGGGTCCTGGCCAGCCAGTCTGGTTCATCAGTTTGTGAGGGTGTGGCTCTCTCTCCTCCTGCCACTGAAGTTGCTACATTCTTACCAGGCAGCATCAACAATGTAACAATAAAGGAATAATCAGTTTAACCCATTCTGCATGCTCCCTCCATATGCCAGGCAGAGTTCAAGGCACATCACCCAAAACAATGCGTTTCATCTGACAGCGCGTCTTTCCTCCTTAATGTGGAGGAAACAGAAGCACAGGTGGAAACTCCATCACTCAGCCAAAATCCTACAACCAACCAGTCAGTGACAAGCCAGGATTCAAACCTACATTTGCTTTCTCACATCCATGTTGTTGGCTCCTCTCCTCTGAGAACGTGGGTTGGAGTTGCCGAACCTGGTACCAGCTTGCCTGGGCAAGTCACTTGACCCTGAGCGTCTGCCATCTTGTTTGTACAGCACGGACAACAGAGAGTCTAGTTTGTGGAGCTGTTGACAACTCCTGGGAGCTTGTATATTTGCAAGGTGTCTGGCATGGGGAAAGCTCTCACATATGTGTGAATGTGATAGAAAACTGCTCTTGTGATTAGGATCCATTAGATGGTCAAGGTGAGGGGACTTTGCAGGTGCCATTGAAGTCCCTTAGCAGCTGGTTTGAGTCATTCAAAAGAGGGACTACCCTGGGAGGACCTGGGTTAGAAAGATACGTGGATGTGTAGATAGAAACACAGATGCAGAGAGAGTTCGTTATATTGTGTTTCAGTTTTTGACTGCTCTGAATCATTACCACAAAATTAGTGGCTTGAAAAACCACAAGTCTGTTATCTCCTAGTTTCTGTGCTTTGGGAGTGTGGGTGGAGTCAGCCTAGCTGTCTGCTCAAGGTATCACCAGGCTGACATGAAGGTGCCTGCTGAGGCCAGCTCTCATCTGGGACTAGAGTTCTTTTCCAAGCTCATTGGTTGGTGACATTCTGTTTCTTGTAATGGTTCTAGAGGCTTTCCACTGTGCCTTGCCCTGTGGTCCCCTCCATAGCATGGTACCTTGCTTCTTTCCAGACCAGCAGGGTAGCATCTGCTGCTTCTCATCCTATTCAAGGAATCACCTGATTAGGCCAGGCTCATCAAGGACCATCTCCCATTGGATTTTTTCATATGAGTGCAAGGGTGGTTCCCACAGTTTCCACACCATGGTGTACACAGTCTGTATATCCCCTCCTCTTGAATGTGGGCAAAATTTATGACTATGATGAGGTATCATTCCCATGAAGGATCAGGTTATGTTGTATGACAATGGTAAAGCGATTTTAAAGATGTGATTAAGGTCCAAACCAGATTGTATAACAATGAGGACAATCCCAAAATAGGTGGTTTCCAGGTATGGCTTGATCAAGGACCAGCTCCACTTCCTTAGGATAATCTTGACTCTATTTCTCCATCCAAGACTGGCTTCCCTCAAGGCAGGTAAATTACCATAGGAAGTCTATGTGCATGTCTGACTGTCCACAGTGTAAGTGGACACCTCTTTTCCTCCAACCCTCAAGCAGCAGAATGCCTCACCACCCAGTTTACCAATGCCTGACCAGGACAACTCTATGCACTGATTCGCCTCTGGGCTTACGCCCACTCCTGGGCTCATGTCTGTGGCAAGGTGCGTAAGGTCACCCAGCCTGACACAGACTAATGAGCGCCCGCTTCTGAGCCTGGAGCTGAGGGTAATATCGTCTCTCCTCAAACCAGATCTGCTGCAGAATGGGGAGCTGCGGCAGTGACTGCCTGAGTGCTTGTCCCCATAGTGCCACAAAAATGTTGCTGAACAATTGCACTCATCAGGTCCTACAACAGCCACCAAGCTGTTCAGTGCGGGGCTAGGAGCCAGGTTAGACATGAAAGACACGGCCCCTGCCCTCCAAGAGCTCATAGCTTTCTGGGAGACAAGCCAGTGCCAGACAAATCTAATAAAGCATGAGCTCACACAGAGGTGTGCTGCATGAAACCCCTCCTTAAACTGGGACACACTAGGTTGGTGTGGGGGAGTGGGTCTGTGGCTCTGCAGGGGGAGGGAGGGAAGGAAGAAAGAGGGTCCAGACCCTCCCCCTCTCTGCCAGCCATGCATCTGTGTATGGCCATCAGGATTCAGGCCCACTTCCTGTTAAAAGTCTCTGTTGGTTATCTAAGGTGTGTAACAAGTGACCACTCATTTGGGAGCTTATAACACCATCCACTTGTGATCTTGAGGTTTCCAGAGGTCAGGAGTCTGGGCCCAGCCCAGCTGGGTTCTCTCCTCACCAGTTCACACAATTGGGATCAAGGCATCAGCCGAATGGAGACACTTTCTAGAGCTCAGGTCCTTTTCAAGCTCACGAGGTACTGACGGAATTCAATTTCTTGCTGTTCTAGGACTAAGGTCTTTGCTTTCTTGCTGGCCCATAGCCAGGAGCTGCCCATATGGCTAATACCATAGCAATGTCCTCTGTTAAGGCCAATAGAAGAGAATCCCTGTGGCCTTGGGTCTCTTTGACTCTCTTTCTCTAATCACTAGACTCTCTTTTCAAAGGGCTCACCTGATTAGGTCAGGCCCACCTACACAAGGGAGGGAGTTATACAGTATATGCCAACCAGAAATCGGGACTCCTGAAGGTCATCTTCAAATTTAGCCTGCCACAAAGTTCCACCCTGCTGGTGTAGGAGAGCTTCTGGACAGAATGGAGGCTTAAAATTAACTATTTCTTCTTAAAGGAGAATCTTTCTGGAGGCTACTTTCATGAGCAGTAATGAACCGGCAAACTCAAAGGCAGAATGACCTGCTTTCCAGAATGATCTTAGGGGGTGGGGAGCATCATGGTGGCTCTGTACTGGCTCTAGCCAGTCAAGGGCAGCTCAGCCCTGTCCTGCACAATGGATGTGAGGTCCTTCCCTTCCCTGCCCCAATGTTTTGCACCTTCTATAAGATTCACAATAAGCCTCTGCCCAGGAAGCCCCCAGGACCTACCTGCCATCCTTCTATTCCATGCCTGTGGAGGAACACAATGTGCCCTGTGGTCTTGCTGCTGATTTAAAAGGGTAAGCTGGTGCAGAGCTGGCTTGGTGGAGCCCAGTGCCCCCACAGAAACCCCGCTGAGGTCAGGAGATGTCACCCCATGGAATCAGTGTTCAACTTGCTGGCAACCAACATAAGCTAGAGTTCAGGAGACAATCAGCTGTTGAGTTTAAAAAGACTAATAAGCCCACTCAAACCAACCTGGGTAATTTCCATCCTCCTTTCTCTGCTACAGCTTGCAAAGAGAGGCTCCCAATTTATGGGAGGCGGAGGAAGCTGGAGAGGATCAAAGGGGTCCTTTCTCTCCCTTCATTAAAAATGACACCTCTCGTTCATTTTGAAGGGAATGGGAGCTGTCTTGAGGTTCCTATCCTGACACTTTGAGATTTTTCTATGTTAAGGACTTGAAAAATATGCAAATGCCCTGCATAGAACCAAGCACTCTGCTTTTCTTTCTTTTTTTTTTTTTTAATGGGTTAGTTCTGATGAAGACTGATTTTGCTCAAAAGTAGCTGGTTTTCTTGAGCTCAGAGTCTGTTATCATTCTTCTGCCTTAAATGAGTTTCTGCCATATTTCAAACCTCTGCTGAGGGAGATTGCAGGTGGAAAGGCTTATTACAACAAATTACCTTGACATCAGCTCTTTCATAACATTAGCTCCTTACTAAGAGCTCACCTCAGCCCCAGGTGAGCCACTCTGGCACCAGAGCAGGAGGAAGATACCTTATTTCAGACACTCAGGGTCTCCAACTCAGTGTTTTGGACTTGGCTGCACTAATGCACACTCTGTCCCCTGGGCGCAGCTGATGATCTGCTTTCCAAGGGCAGTCCTTTGAATAATAACATGCACATGTGTACACATGCACAGGAATTCATGCACACATGTTGTATGTACACATACAGTGTGCATATGCTGCATATATGTGCTCACTCCATGTAAACCACTGGGGTCAGTGACTTAAATTAATGGGCACATGGAATCCCCCAAGTTCAGCTTTTCTTGGAGGAGAAACTGATGATCATCCAGTAAACATACTTCCTCCTTTCTGTCTTCCTGCTCTTCTTTTTCCAGTCTCCTTGTATCAGCCAGGAAAGATGAGGTTACGCTGCTGTAACAAGCAGCCCCAAGACTCGGTACTTCCAATAACCAAAATCATTCCTCATTCCCTCAAGGTCCTTGCAGGTAGATGGGGGATTGGTGGTGACTGTCACTCCTCGGGGATGAAGGCTGGTGAGGCTTTGTGACAGTACAGCTCCCGCCATCACTGCACAGATGAAAGAGGATGTGTTGAATACACGTGTCTGTCAAGGTTAGCACATTTTGCCCACCCAGCACTGCACTGACCAAATCACATCCCATGGCACCTTAACTTGAATGGTGGAGGGAGCCATGGTTCTACCATGTGTGCAGAAGAGCTGACTATAGCACAAATACCTACTGCACCTCCTGAATGAGTCACTAGGGAGGCCATGATAAAGCACCACTGATCAGGGCTATAAGCACCAGAGAGCTATCTTCTCCCACTCTGTAGGCTAGAGGCCCAAGAGCAAGGTGTCAGCAGGTTGCTTCCCTCTGAGGCTGGAAGGGAGAATCTGGTCCAGGCTCCTCATGGCCTTTGCAGCCCAAGAAAGCCATGCAGGTACCATGGAGAATCAAATATCATCAGTAGAGCGTGACTTTGGAAATATGTATGCTTGGGAAATCTCTCCACTTTTCAAGCTCTCACTTTCTGTTATCTATGAATGAGGGACAAAAATACTACCCTTTCAGGTTCTCAAGAGAGCAAAATAAAATAAAGCATGTAGAGAGGACCCAACGTGTTGTGGGCAGAATGGGTGAGAGGAATCCCTACCCCCCAGGGATGGCCTCATGGGTGTGCAACCTGTTCAACTGCACAAAGATCTGTGCTTAGAAGGACCCATGTTTGGTTTAATCTCTTGCTATTTTGAAATTCATAATAATTCATGAACAAAGAGCCCCACATCTTCTTTTTGCCCTGGGCCCTCATTATGAAGCTATTTCTCTACCAGAAAATGGGCTTCTAGGCAAAAACTGATTTCTTGTTATTTTCCTATGCAGGGAAGACCACAGGGAGAGGAGATGAGAACTCCACAATGAGGAAGGGAGGAAATCCCCATGTACCCAAGGGGTGTCCAATCCTGGCTGGCAGTGCCTGAGGATGGATGTGCTGAGCAGTGGCATGAGGGAGAGATTGGCAGGTGCAGTGGAGAAGTGGCCATTCAAAGCTCCTGTCACAGGGGACATTGTGCCTTACTATCAAACGACTCCTGCTCATCTGAGCAGGGCTTAGCTTTGGGAGCTCAGTGTCCTGATTGCATGCTACCCTTAAGCCTGCAAGTTGGCATTATGAACCCCAAAGTTATAGATGAAGAAATTGAGACTCAGCAATGAACCCCAGCCCAGGGTCAAGCAGCTGACTGCTGGGTCGGAGCAGACTCCCTTTGCTGCATTGTCCCTCTCTTTTCTCAAGGCCAAGATGTCAATTATTCCACGGCTACAGCTAACTGGTAAGTAAGGCATGTATGGAAGAGTCCTACCTGCATGCAGAGTTGACAGAAATGCTCTCAGATGTCACCTAGGATATTTTCAAGTAAATAAAATAATAGCAAAAAATTAGGAGAAGAAATGGAAGAGTCAGGAATCCTGAACAAACATAAGGGACTCACAAGAACAAATTATGTCCCACATTCTTTATTGCTTGTTTCCTCCCAGTAGAATTTCAAAAAAAAAGATGATTAGACACAGTTGGTGCTATATATTTAGAGTCATAAAATGTTTGATAGCATCTTGTGGAATTTTTGCTGGTAGAATTATTTAAATTGGCTGGGTTCAGAACATTGTCACAAAGATTGAAGGTTGGACTACTGCCGGTGAATACAGGGTCATAATAAATGGCTAAAAGAGAACATTTGAAGACTGGTGTTCTGGGGTTTGCAGAAATTCCATGTTTTAATTAACTCTTCTATCAATAATTAAAATAAGTAAAGCTGGCTCCCTGGGAAAGGGGGCTGTAGTTGATGCTCTTGGAAATAGATACAGTCCAAACATTGATGACCACCACTATCACCACCACTGTCATCAAATACCACCACTACCATCAATCACCACCACCACCATCATCACCCACTACCAATAACACCATCAATGACCATCACCATCACCAACAACCATCACCATCATCAACCACTGTCACCATCATCAACCACCACCACCATCACCATCAACCACCACCATCATCACCATCAACCACCACCATCAACCACTATAACCATCATCTACCACTCCACCATCACCATCAACCACTGCCACCATCAACCACCATCACCATAACGACCATCATAAGCCACCACCACTGCCACTACCACCATCACCAACCACCACCACCACCACTACTGCCACTATTACAACAACCGCACAGCTACCAACACCACCAACAGAACACAACGTTACCAGTAACAACCACCACCCATTCAACAACGGCAACAGTTAAAGTCAACAACTGTAACCATCACTATCACCATCACCACATTAACAACAACCACAGCAAGAAGCCTGGTTTGAACATCAGGATGGAACTGTGTAGAGACCACCATGGTTGTGGCTCATCCTTGACTTTGGCTCCTGGCAGAATGGATTCCAGCTGATGGCTGTCAAACAATGAAGAAAGGCTGGTCCAATCTGATCTCCTCCATCTCTGGGCTTCCTTCCAAGACTTAAACACAAACGCCTTAAAAGCAAGAACTTTGCCAGCCTCTCCAGCTCTGTAATGCTAGCATCTGGCTTGGAGCAGTTGCTTCTGACATATTTCTAAGTCAATGAACAATGGAAAAGATGAAGAAGGGCTTTGCAAGTGGAAACACCCAGGCAAGTAACCTCTTGGCTTTGAGGTTGCCTTGCTGGTTGATGATGGAGAAGGTGATGGAGGAGGCTCTACAGAGGCTGATGACCACCTTTCCCCCACGCACGTCAGCATTAATAAAACTGAGCTCCCTAGGATCTGGCATGGTTTACAATGAGCTCCCTGCTGTGCTCAGGGTTCTGATCCTTGCAGCAACTAGAGGGGGTGCTTGGATCTGACATTCTAGCTGCCTTGCTTTGCTCACCAGGAGAGGAACACACAGAGAGAGGATTGGCACAGTGGTGTCTCAGGGAGGCAGTGGGGAGGTGGGGTTCAGCCTCATCTGAGGCAAGGTCCTTTTCCAATTCTTACACCACCTCTGAGCGCTACCATCGCCGGGACATCAGCCCCAGACCCTTGCAACTGTTCTTCCATACCCTCTAGCTCCGCTGGGTTTCCTTACTTCAATAATCCATGGGTTTCTTGAGGATTGCACTGTGGTGTGTGTTTATAGGACCCACAGAAGACATTGTAAGTGCAACCGTGAGCCACTCCCACTATCCCCTTCTGTCTAGGGACATGGCAGCTACTACAGGGGTGTGGCTGAGGGGCATTTGAATTGGGGAGGTCCTGGTGGTGGTGGGGCATGTTTCCAGTGTAGGGCTTCTGAACTCTGGTGTGGGAACAGCTTCTAGAACTCCTCCTGCTGCCCTGTGTGCCCACTCACCAAGACTCGTGAATTAGAACTGCATCTGTAAGGTCCAAGCTTGTAGCGTGACGGCCGTTAGCACTACCTGTGTGTGCCATGGCGGGTTCTAAACATGCTGAGATATCGGGTCGAGTCTGGGTGTATCCAGTGTCTCCTGTCTTAGCCAAGGCTCAAATGTTTAGCTGAAGGAACATGTGTTGCCACCAAGCCATGTGAAGCGTCTCAATGTAGTAAATGTCTCAGTGACAAAACTCTACAAATTCATCAATGATTCAACCTATACAGCGTGGGGTAATTGGATCACAGGGACACTGCTCAGCTCAAGGCAGCAGGGGCAACAGGACGCATTGGTTTCTGACTAATTTTTATAATTTTTTCCGGTTTATGGATTATACCCAAGATTCAAATATGAGGAAAAGTAGTTTCTCAATGAAGCAAAAAATGTAGACCAAAAAAAAAGTATTTGTCAGCCGCTTAATATTTCAAAGGCATTATGATTTTTTTCTCATTTTAAATAATCATCCCATAATCTGATAGTGTGTATATGTATATATATGTGTATGTATGTATATATGTATATATGTATGTATATGTGTGTATATATGCATATATATATCTGTATTTTAATTGTAAGAAGGTCTTAAAATTATATATGTCTCTTGGACCACCAAACTTGGATTTTCGTCTGCGGGTGAGGACTCTGAAGATTCCCTTTTCCCCGAGTAGAAAGCACCATCATCCGTCAGACTCTGTTTTTGCTTTCCAGGAGTTCATCATCCACTGCCCAAAGCCTTGCCTCCCCTCTGGTCTCCCCTGTGCCTCTGAGGGAAAAGTGGTAGCATGTTTCCCGAAAGGCTGAAGTTTCAGGGAGACAGGGCTTTGTTTAAGATTCAAACAGTCGTGGCTTTTGCAAGCAAAGATTGCCTTCCATTTGGCAAACCAGTGTGTGTCCCAGGTCTGAGTAACCACAGGGCAGGCCCTCGTTCCTGCGTGAGGGTTAAGCCTGCAATCCTTACTTGTTTGGGGGCCTCTGTGCCTGGCTCATCTTCTCAGTGATGACTTCTTTGAGACCACCAGAAGCAGTAGACATGGGTGGGGAGGTCCCACCCTCCACCCCCCACTGGCCCCTGGACTAGCTCTGCCAATTGGCCAGGAAGCATTAATGGGGGAGTCTTGTGGAAGACAGAGGCTCCCACGCATATATCCAATTGTCAGTGGTTCAAAGCCATCAGCTTTCTCAAGCCAGCAAGGTCATGGGATCAGGAGACTTGAGCACCTGGTACGTGGGTTCCGGCAGAATGCCTTCCCCAAGCCGAGCTGTGGTCCTTCCCCGCACCCCTGCCCGCAGGGCCACTGGTACTGTCTGGGCTCCTCTCTTGTTGGACTTCACCCAAATCAACAGGAAGCTGCCCACGAGTTCTTATTTTCTGACTCTTCGCAACCACTTCTTCTCCAGCAGGTGCCTGACCATCACTGGTGTTGCCAGGGTCCTGAGCCAGCCCTGCAGGACGCTCGGGCGGGCTGCCACTCCCAGCCTGCGAGACTCTGGGCCTCCTTAAGTCAGTCGGCGTGTTCTGGGTGAGTGTGGCAGCTCCCGTTTCTGTGTTTATTAGAGAACAGTCTGTGGTGCTCTAACTGGGGGACCAGACTGATGGTGGTCGAAATGTGCTTTCAAGTTCTAGTTCAGAGGTAAGCACTCCATGGCCAGCGGGGCATGTCTGCCTCTTCTTGTGGGTCACGGGGAGGCACCAAGTCTTGCCAGCCTCAGGGCTAGCTGGGAAAGAGAAGGCCCAGGGGAGGGCACAGCTGATCCATTTCAGGGAAACGTCCCAAGAAGAAGCGTGTCTCCCTCCCACTCCCACCCACTGGCCTGAACGGAGTCAGATGACCTCATTGTGTGCAAGGGCAGAAGGAGAAGGCAGTGCAGGCAGCCGTCCACCTGGCTACAGTCCTTTTCTGAGGAAGCTGAGGGGGTTAAGAGAACTAACGGGCAGCCAGTGTCACCCACACGTAACCGGGGACCAGGTCTCGCTGCTAAGTCCCACGGAGGGCAAGTGCTCTCACCACATCACTGTAGACTGCACGAGCTTGGGCCCATCCAAGGTGGGAAGCTTGTTAGCTGCACCGCGAGCAACCTAAGTTATGGTCAGCATCCCCACCAGCTCTGTTTCCTGGGACCATTGGTTTGGGGCAGACCCTCACTTGGGCTCTTTGCACCTGAAACCCAGGACTGCGACGAGGCAGGTGGATGGCTCGCCGTCAACGGGACTGCACCCCCCCAGGCGTGGTGCAGGCGCCCAGGGCATGGGGATGTCCAGGAAGGTGGGGGAGGGGACTGCTTCTCACCATCTTGTCTCCTGTGTGCCCGAGGCTGTGCGGGGCATGTGTGACTATGTGTGCGTATGCACACCCATGTGTGTGTCTGTAGGTGAGACACCGAGACACAGGGTTCCCTCTTCAGGTGAGAGCATGAAACTGCCCATGAAACCACATGCTCATCCCTTCAGTAAAGTCACAGGTCCCTTCTCCACTGGAGGCGCCCAGGAGAGAGCTCAGGCTAAGGAGGAGGACCCTCCCGGTGGGAGTGCAGAGATCATCTCACACACCCCAAACCTCAACGCTACGACGTCCATCCCACGCATCCCATAGACGCTTACACCCTCACACGCCCCAGATACACACCGATGCCCCCCACATGGGCCACTCCCTCAAATCCACAGTCCGCTCCGCGGTGGCCCCAGCCCCAGGCTCACGGACACATCATCGCCCATGGAAGTCACCGCCAGATGCCCCGCACAAGGGCACTCATGCACTCCTACACGCCCATGTTCCTGCTGCTGCACACGGCCTCACGCCCGCCTTGTGTGTGCGCACACCCCACACACTCACACACCCCACAGCACCCCCTGCACGCCCTCATGGGTTCAGGGGGTCCACGCTTGTGCCGGCCGCAGCAAACCTTGCCATCAGGAACAAACAGGAAACCATCCCAACCCATCCATATGTCACTGCATTGAGGTTTCTGCCCAGTAGGGGTCAGGCCGACATTACCTGGCAATGACCCTTCTGCGAGTCCCCAGAGGAGAGGGGAAGATGTTTGAACACAAGATGCAGGAGCAGAGAGAAGAGTGGACACACCAGGACTCTGGACTGCAAGGTGGAGGACGAGCCTCAACCTGGCCCTCCTGGGTTCATGGGTGATCAACTGAGCACCCCTCCGGGCAGGCGGCAGGGGGCCAGGCACTGGTGGAGTTGGGGAGTCGGTTAACAGCCTTTGGGGGTAGCATTTGCATTCAGTGCTGAGATGGGTGGGGGGTGGGGTAGGGCCTCCTTGTGCATTTGCACAAACCCTCTTGGTGTCTGGGGGGGTGGCTGAGGGGAGCGGTGAGTATAAGCCAGGTGCATGGGGGAACTGGGCAGGCCTGTCCAGGTGCTTCCAGGTCTCCATCTGTGGCCCCAGCAGTGGGCGTGAGGTGACGGCTCCCCTGCGGGGGCCTGAGGGTTCATCCAGGGACCTCGCATGGCACACCTGGTTCTGCACAGTGCTGGAAGCTGCTCTCCGGTCTTAGGAAAGTGGAAAGCATGCTGGGAAGTCGAATGCCCGAGGTTAGTTACGGAAAGAATTGCTACACCGTCTGGGAGCCGCTAGCCGTTTTCCCATCCTGCACATCATGTCTCAAAATGATACGTGGACTGCGCTGAAAATATCCCAGACATTCCTCTCTGCCTTAATTACAATCATTAGATTTGGAAAAAGGCTAATGATGGGTGGGTTTTGTTGCTGGTGGTGCTTTCATGTTTTTTGCTTGGCTTTTGTAATAAGCCAGCTGGTTTCTAGCCCACGTAGACCAGAAGCACTGTGGCCCCTTCCTGACCCAGGGACTCCGCATCCCATGCCGCGGTCTCTGTTCTGGGGTCCAAGAGCCCAGGATGTGTACGGAGAGCCCCAGGAGATTTCAAAGTGAACCCCTACTTGTAAGTGAACTGCTCCTCCCCAACCTTGGTGCTCCTGACCCACCGTGAGTGCTCAGTGAACGTGAGCTGTTCCTTGGTATCATTATTAATAAATTACAGAAGATAATTTCTGCTCTCCTTTGTCTGTCTCTCCCCACACCCCTCTCCAAATGGGGGGGGTGCCTTCTCCCTCCCACCACACCGTCATGGGAAAACAAAGACTGACACTAGCCCTTGCAGGTATCAGGGGGCCTCGGAGGGGTCGGTGGGGGTGGAGAGCGTCTGTGAGCTCCCTTAAAGTAAAAGGCACGATTCTGGGCTTATATCACCTTCTGTGGGGCGAGGGCCATGGCTTTTCTCAAATTTGCAGAGTCCAGAAGCCCTGAGGCACAGTGAGGCTTCACCCCGTCCCTCAAGAGCTGGAGTTTCTTCCCTCCGACACTGAATTCCTATTATCATGCTAATATGTTAACAGAGTAGCGTTGCTCCCCATAGGGAATCCTTAACCCAAATTAGTCCGCAGAATTAGAATAAGAAATGGGAAGGCCCCTGAGGGCACGGCTTGAGGTTAAACCCTGGACCCTAAGGATGTGACATCTCATCTCTGGGCCTTGGGTTTTCTCCCCCATCAAAGGAGGACCATGACTGGCAGAGTGACGGCAAGTCCCCATTTGCAGGAGAGGCTGTGGTCAAGCCTTTGGTCACTTTTAAGCACCCCCCTCCCAATCTCAAAGCAAATCCTTTGCTTCCTCCCTGGGAGGGCATGGGGCTCTGACCCCAGCAGCTCTGATTCAGGTGCCTGGGGTGGATTCTTATAAGGAAACAGGAGGCAGCAGTCTAGAAGGGAGCACTGGGAGGAGGGGTGGTTCTCTGAGCCTGGCTTCTTGAGGGGCTTGGTGTCTCCTCCAGGCTTCTCATTCTTCCCCCACTGAAGTGTCTACTGAGGGCTCAGACCAGGCCCTCAGGTTCTCCTCTCTTAACTCACTTTTGGCAATATTAGTGTCTCTGTGAGTGGTTCCCACTGGTGTTGTGCAGTTCACAACCTGTGCAGCAATGCATGCCAGTCCTGTGCATCTGAGGTTCTCAGTGACTGCTGGCCTTTTAAATTTTTTAAGTTGTGAAATGTAATATGCATAAAGAATGGTGCATAAAACACCACTGCTCCGATTAATGAATAATGGTAAAGCATATATCCATGTAATCATCACCCAAACCAAGACATGGAATGTTGGCCCAGGAAGATCTCCAGGCTCCCTTCCACAGGGCATCCCCTATCTTGACTTTCAGGATGACTACTTCTTACTTTTGTTGATACTGTTGCTACAGTGTTGCCGGCCAAATGTGCTTCCCTAAACACCGTACCTTCGCTTCCCAGCTGCTGGGAACAGGATATAAACTGAAGCATACCATGCGCATTCCGTGTCCGGCTTCTCTCACTCAACATTACATTTGTGAGATTCACTCATGCGTGTCGATGAACTTTCATTCATCTTTATTGCTGCTTAAGTATTTCATTGTACGAATATACCACCCTTCATGGATCTATTCTACCGCCGATGGAAGTCTGGCTTGTTTCCAGCTGGGGGCTCTTGTAATCAGGGTTGCCATGGACAGCCTTGTACACAAGACCAGGTGCGTTCATGCACCAGCTGTATGCCTGCGAGTGTGAAATCAGTAGGTCATGGAGAATGTGTGCGTTCAATTTCAGTAGATAATGCTCACCACGTCGGAAAGTAGCTGGAACAATTAATGTGTGTTTCTGTTCTACAGCCTCAACAAACAGCAGATAATATCAAATTTTTGCCAAACAACATAGGTTCAAAGGGGTATATTCTGGTATTCCTTTCCTATTTCTCTGATGATTAATGATACTGTGCATTTTCTTTTGAGTTTATTGGCCATTTATAGATCCTTCTTTGTAAAGGGTCTGTTCGAGATGTTTGCCCTTTTTTTCAATGGGCTATCTACCTTTTTAAAAAGTTGTTTTTTGTTTTTTTTACTCGGGGGCGCCTGGGTGGCTCAGCGGGTTAAAGCCTCTGCCTTCGGCTCAGGTCATGATCTCAGGGTCCTGGGATTGAGCCCCGCATCAGGCTTTCTGCTCAGCAAGAAGCCTGCTTCCCCCTCTTTCTCTCTGCCTCCATCTCTGCCTACCTGTGATCTCTTTTTGTGTAAAATAAGTAAATAAAATCTTTAAAAAAAGTTTTTTACTTGTAGATTTTTTAAAGTATTGCCTCTCCTTTATGCCTCTGCAAATCGATTTCCAAAGCACCTACTTCTCAGTTAATGTGCCTTCTCCTATTTGACTTCAGACCCTGGTCTTCTGCATGTGTGGCCTCTTACAATTTACTATCCGTACGAGTGCCAGATGTGAGCATGAAACCCGAGCTTCCATATGTCAGTCCCTCCATAAAACCCCTCATTAGCACACCATACAGGAAATGATTTCTTAGCCACGGCCTGAAGGCCTGTTTCTGCTGGACCCCCTCGGCAGCTTTGGCAAGTCTTTTTGCCCAGTAACACCAGAATGCTGTTATGCTGCGGTATGCTGGTTCACTACTCTCTGACACCTGCTACTTGTCCCTAGAATATCCCTCAAGCTTTTGAAAACCAATGTTATTGAAGTCAATTTGCAAACAATAAAAAGCACCCGTTTTAAGTGTAGACTCTGGTGAGTGTTGACAAATATGTAGGCATGTGCAACCGCTGCCCCAAAAACAGAGAGAGAACATTCCAATACTGCAAAAAGTTGCCTCGGGCCTCCTTGCAGTAAAACTTCCCCCTCCCAGCGCCTCCCACCCGGCAAACTCCGGTGGGCTTTGTGCTTCTGGATTCTTATTCTAGAATGTCACATACATGGAACCATCCTGGTATGTGCTTCTTACCTTGTTTCCCTTATGTTGCTCGTTCTCATCATTCTCTATCAGCACTCGCATCCTTTGCAACACTGGAACGTCCCTTAGTGTGGAGACACCGCAATGTCCCAGCCCTGTCACCTGCTGACGCACATCTTGGTCTTTTCTGCCGGGGACTACTAGGAGCACAGCGGCTATGAACGTGCGTGACTCAGCGTCTGTGTGGCCATGCCTTCCTCGCCCTGGGGTAACGAGCAAAGAATTCAGTGCTGGCATCTATGCAAAGTGTAGGCTGACCTTCCTGAGAAGATGCCAAACCATTTCCCTAAGTGTGTGGGTCCCGCCAGCAATGCCCAAGCAGTCCAGGGGCTCACACGTTCAGTACACTTGTCACATTCAGGATGAATTTAGCCATCCCGGAGGTATAAACTTACACCTCTTTTCACCAATTTTAATTTGCATTTTCTGATGACAAGGAGGCTGAGAACTTTTCATATGCTCACCAGCCATTCGTCTATCTGTTCAAGCATCTTGCCTATTTTTTTTTTTACAGATTTTATTTCTTTGACAGAGAGAGACACAGAAAGAGAAGGAACACAAGCAGGGGCCGTGGGAGAGGGAGAAGCAGGCTTCCCGCTGAGCAGGGAGCCCGATTCGGGGCTCCATCCCGGGACCCTAGGATCATGACCTGAGCCGAAGGCAGAGGCTTAACCCACTGAGCCACCCAGGCGCCCGCATCTTGCCTATATTTAAAAATCAGGTTATCTCCTTTGATTGGGTTCTTTCCAATATATACTGTAGATATTTTCTCCTAGTCTGTGACTTAACTTTATTTTCTTAAGTGCTGTTTTTTGTTTTTTTCTTTTTCTGAAAAGCAGAAGTTTAAATATTGAATTAAGTCCACGTAGAGCTGTTTCTTTTCTGCTTTGCCGCTGTGTCCTGTGAAACGTTTGCTGACCTCAAGATCGTGAATGTTTATTCTACATTTTACTCCAGAAGTTTATACTTTTAGCTGTGACTCTTAATTCTGTGGTCCATTTCATATTAATTTTTGAATATGTTATAAAGTGAAAATCAAAGTTAATTTTTTTTTTAACATATGGATGCTCAGTTGCTCCAGCCCTGTTTTTGGAAAGACTAGCGTTTCTCCACTAAATTATCTTGACACCTTTATTGAAAGTTAGTTGACCATAGAAGTGTGATCCTATTTCTGGAATGTCTACTCTGTTTCGTTGATTTATATGTCTGTCCATATGGCTGTACCACACTGTCTTGATTATTGTGGTTTTATAGTAAGTACTGAAATCAAGAAGTGATAAGCCTCCCACTTTGCTATTTGTCATGGATCCATGTTTGTGTCTGTCCCCCAGATCCGTGTGTCTGACTCTAACCACTAATGTGATGATGGTATCCAGGGGTGTGGCCTTTGGGAGATAATTAGGTTCAGGTGAGGTCATGAAGGTGGAGCCCTGGGGACTGTTAAGGTTACTGCCCTTCACCAGAGAGCTCTCTCTCTCTCTACCACCCCCACTCCCCAATCCTGCTCCCACCCCACACCCTGTGATCTTGAACTTCCCAGTCCCCACAACTGTAAGAAACACGTTTCTGTTGTTTAAACCATGCAATTTATGGTATTTTGTTACAGTAGTGCCAACAGACTAAGATACTTTTTTCTTTTTTATTTTAATCACTTTGCCTGTTCTAGGTTTTAAAAAATTTCCAGGTAAAGTTTAGAATCAGTTTGTTAATTTAAAAAAAAAAAAGTCTGCTTGAATTTTGATTGGAATTACATTTAATCTGTAGATGGATTGGGGAAGAGTTAACATGTTAACATTCAGTATTCCAGTCTTTGGACAAGATATTCCTCTCCATTTACATAGGTTTTTACTCCTTTCATCAATGTCTGGTAGTTTTCCCCTGGACAATTCTTGCAAATATATGTGCAAACATACGTATATTCCCCAATATTTACATCATATGTATATATATATATGTATGTAGATATGTGTGTATATATTTACTATGCTAAGTATATATAACTATGGTGAATAAAGATATATCCTTAAATATTTTGTTTTTGTGATGCAATTTTTAGGACTTTGTTTCCCCTTTGCTTGTTGTTGTGATATAAGGCCAAATGAATTTTTGGCTACCGATTCTGTTTTCAGAGAATTTGGGAAGTTTGTTTATTTGTTCTAGCAATGCTTTTCTAGATTTTTTAGGATATTCTTTTTGGGGGGGGAGAAGGGCGATGAAAGACTAGGATGGTAGAAAGGAGCCTGTCTGATCTGGTGCCTTTTGAGGGTCAGGGCAGCTTCCCACTGGCTTGAAGCATCCAGGCTTTGGGGACCCCTTCACCTGATTCTCCTGCATGATGTTATCCTACCCCAGTGTCAGAAACAAGAGGAAAAGCCGCATCTCACTGAAGAGTAAATGGGATTGATGAGATGCCAACAGAAGGGCTACAGCAGTAAGAGATAGGACGCTGATTTGGCCATTGTCCCACCATATTTTCAGAAGTTGATGTTGTAAGGTCTTGCTTGGGCAGATTCTCCTTCTGGCTCCTGCTGTTTTCAGCCCAGAATCCCCAGCTGCAGGCAGGGAGCATGACTGTATTTCTGGAACACAGCCAGGAAAGAGTGCAGAGGGAGGCTCTCTCTCCCAGGCACCCAGCACCAGGCCTCCCAATGCCCGGCACTTCGATGTGTATGTTTTTGGTGACATTTGACATTCTTACACCCATCACCAGCCAAACCCCAAACCTTAATAAAAGGGGAAAGAAGAAATCCTTTTTTGGTGATGAGTTCCCCCAGTCAGCTCTCAGACTGGCACAGATGAGAGAAGAATGGCTTTGAGAGAAAACCACAGGTCTAACCATAATTGAAGTAGATCCAGAGAACCTCAGGTTGCACCTGAGGAGTAAGAAGCCACCATCAAGGGGAAGGTAGGAAATACCCCTAAAATAATTAGACTTTATTTTTTACTGAATAAAACATAACTTCTCCCAGTTGTCAATTTCCAAAGGACTATTCTTTTCTAGGCAAAGAGTGAATTCAAGGGTGTTCATTCCCTGGGTGAGTAGATGAAACAAAACCCCAGCTGTTTCCTAAGACTAATACAAAGACGGGAAACGAATGGGTTTGGAGGCTCTGTAAAGGTATTTGGAGCCACTGGAGACTTTTGTCAGGAAATATTTAAAGCCAGCTTTGTGATGGGCAGAAGAAGAGAGAGAATGGGCAGGCCAGTGATGGATGGGTGAAGGGCAGTGCCCCTTGATCAGAATGATGCAGGAGGGATAGAGAGGGGGTTGCAGAGTCATTTCTGAGGAAGACAGATAGCCTGTGGAGAGAACGGGTCTCCCCAGTGATGGGGCTTGGTGATCCCCTTGCCTTCCTCAGCACTGGGCAGCCCCACAGTCTGCTTCAGCCCCCCTCACCTCTGTTCACCCAAACATACCCCAAGACCCTTCTTTACTCACTAGCGCGTGTTCCTTCCTTCTCTGTGGCCAACCCCTGCCAGGCAGAGATAGGAGTCCCAGTAGGTGGTGGGTGAGAGGTAGGCAGTCTGGGACAATGGGGCTTTCTGGGTCTGCCTGGGTCCCTGGTGTCTGTTTACTCCAAGATCATGCCAAAAACCCTTCCACCCCCACCCGCCCCACCACCTTTGGGATTGGTACCTGACGCAGCCTTGTGTGTGGACATTTCCAGCACAGAGAGCTAGCTTCCCGCTAAGTTCCTCAGATGGCCATGGAGACAGCTCCATGTTCTGTTCCTCCCCTGGACACTCCCCCTGGGCCATGGCTTTGCCTTGGGTGGCCCTTTCCCTTGGCTGACTGCTTTCTTGAGTCTCAGTTCTCTCCAACCCACTGTCTGCATCCTGTTCCCCAAACTCTGCTCTGTCCTTGTGAGCCCCCGTGGCTCCTCATTACCTGAAGAAATGATGCTGCCCCAGTAGGGTACATATGGCTCACCTGGGGTACCTTCCCAAAGCAAAGCTATCTAGTCTGAATGTGAACTTTGTGTGCAGGTGATCCAGTGTGTGACAATTGAATGTGTCCCCCTGGTTCTACAGAATGAAGTGTGAATGTCTGCATCCATCCTTCAAGGCCTGGACCTATCTGCATAACCTCACTGAAATCATACCCTGCACAAACCTCTGTAGCAGAAGTGCCTCATGTTGCCACCACTCTGGGAAGTCTTCCCTCTCACCCTCTACACATGGGAGCCATACTTCCCCTACAAGACTTAGCTTTATCATCATTTGGATTCCCTAGAAACCAGCCTGAGGGGGATTCTGTGCTGATGCCCTATTGGAGGGGGTGGATTCTAGAAGTGCGACAGTTGGGGTGAGGGAAGGGAGGGGATGTGGGAGGGAAATGAATGCAAGATGGTGGTGAGTTACCATGCTGGCCACACCATGCTGGCCACAGCTTCCCCAAAACACACAGTGGGGTTGCTTCATCAGCTAGGGCTTCTCCAGAGACACATTGGGAGAAGGAAGGAGAAGAATTTACCCTCCAGCCCCTTCTTTCCTTCCTTCTCCCATAGGGTGTTAGCTCCTGTGTTCTACTAGCAAACCTTCTTCAGGTGACCTAGAGAAGCAAACAGTTGGGGTGTGGCATCCTCAGTCCTGTTGGACCCTCGGGTCTGCCGGCACGACCCATCTGTAAATTTCACGTGTGTGAAGCACATGCTGTCTTGGACTTCACATTTTGATCCCATCTGACTCAGTTGCCCTTCAGCATCTGTCAGTGAGTCTTCTTCCCAAAACCTGCAAGTCCTCCAGGAATGTTGGTTGAAGACCTCTCCTCCAGAGGACTTTGTGGGATCAACAAATGACATTCTGGAGTGGTCTCCTTGGCAAGTGGCTTAGCAGAATGGTAAGTAGATAGGTGCTAGAGTAGGACCAGGTCAGCATAGTGATCGTGGACAAGCTACTCACCTCTCTATCTCAGTTCCCTAATCTGTAAGACTGGGGTGGCACTAATGCCTCCTTCCTAGTGTGGTTGTGAGGGGTAAATAGGGTGATGCTAGTTGTTGTGGTATGCTTGGTGCTGAATCTGTGGTTTGGGAAGTCTCTGTCCCTCTTGTGGTGGTATCATGAAGGAGTAGGAGGAAATTCAGGTCTCTTTGGAGGGCTACAGGCCCTCTGGCCTCAAAGCAGTTCCTTCTTTCCCTCCTTGCTCCCAGCCCATTCCCCCACTGGGATACATGTGCCTTCTTGCTTCTACCTGATAACAGGACACAAAAGGTGAATGCCAACCATTGCAAGATGATGCTCACTTTGGGAGCTACACCCTTGCGGGGTTGGCAGAGGCTTGATTGTTAAAGAGTCCTTCGTCAGCAAGACTGACACATCGACTTTGACGCCCCTTTCAGAAGAACAAGTAGACAATTCTGATTTTTAATTGAATCATCTACTACCGGGTTGGACAGGCTGAAAGAGAAGATGTGTCCAACATGGAGGTGGTCTGGGGGCCAGTGGAACCCAACTGGGAAAGATTGGGTCTGACTTGGCATGTCTCTCTCACATTCCCCTGGCTCTCTCTCATATTCCCCTTGGTTCCTGGCCATATGAACCACCTCTGTCCCCAAATCACAGGAGACAAGTCTATGCCTGTTGTCATCCCAAGGAAAAGCCCTGGTGTCATATTTCCCATCCACTGTGACCGTGGATCTCCCCTCTACATGTTCCTCTAGTCTGACTTGTGCTGGGGCTTCCTTGGAAGATGCAGAACTCCCCACCGCTCCCCATGCTCTCCCCCAGTGCCACATCCTTCCAAGTCTGTTTCCTGTGTCATTGATTCCAGAATGAGATGTTCATTTGCTCTTTGAAAATAGCATTCGGAGCCATTCAGACAAGCCTCTCTGGCTCAGATAAATCACTGAGAATGGAAGGGGAGCTCTGAGCTGTTTTTCATTGAGAGGAACCCGGGCCTCCTGGAAAACACCCAGGGCTTCCCAACTGAAATACAGCCTCCTCCTTAATTTCATTCCACAAGCCCCCTGCCCACTGTCAGTTTGATTTAAGTGGTAATTCAGTCCCAAAGTGAGCAGCCCCTTTCAACGGTTCTCATTACTTTTCTGCATAATGTTATCATATATAAGGACTTGGGCTGAGGGACGCTCACACCCCAGCCATTACTCATGCATAGTGCCTGGTCTGGGAGCTTGGCGGGGGTCTGGTTTAGGGAATTAGGTGTCTAACTCATTCTTGGCGGTGGGGGGCGGGGATTGTGGTCTGATTTCTTCTCTCAAGGGAAGAATAAACCTTAGCTCATGATAGTACTTCATTATTTTTTTTTCTCCATGACCCAAAGCGATATAGTACATGTAATGGGGGCCCCTTGCTGACTGGGGAGGACACACGATACCTCAGGTCACAGACTGAACCACCTCAACACAGAACAAAGACTTCCATAAGACAGGGATGAGGCATTCTCAAAATGCTTGGGTGCCCTCCTGACTCAGCTCCAAGCCTGGTGGTATTAATGAGATGAGTTAGAGGTGGTTTGTGTTTGAAGGAAGATCTAGCCATGTACACAGCTTATTCAGTGTCATTATCAAAAACCCATTATCTTGTAGTTTTTCAAAAGCTCTTATTTGTATGGAAGAGTTCTCAGTGACCACACTCTGGTTGATCGTCTGGACAGCAACCAGCACATGTCTACACAGCTAGCTCTTGTCAAGATGCGTTGTCAAGCCCAAGAGAACAAGTGAAACAACCCTGGAGATCCAGCACCAAGGAGAGCTCCGGGGCCCTCCTGGATGGGTGATGGGGCAGACAGGCGAGCACCAGAGCAGCTCTTAGAGACCCACTCTGTGCGACAGCTAGGACACAGTTTCCTCCGCACCATCTCACCCCTGCCTCTGGCTCTGGCCTCTCCGACCTCGCTCCCCAAACCCTGCAAGCCTGGAACCCTGCAGCTTAAAAGGCCAGAGATTTGACTACATCATTTCTGCCACATTCAAAGCCCGATAGGAAGCGCAGAGAGATGTGGAGAAGAGGTGGCACAAAGCACAGGGTCTGAACAGAACGGGGAGGAGAGGGTCCTTCCCCTATCCAGACTCTCTTGCCGAAGGTGAACAGAGGGGAAAATGTGGGGAAGAGCACTGGATCACAGGCAAAGTTGACAAAAATGTTTGCCTCCTTCTGATCGGTGCGCAGATCCTAATGGGGTGTGCCGCGGTGCTGCAGGATGGAGCATGTAGGAGCAGAATAGGGAGCTCAGAACATCAGGGATGAAGAGAAAAGAAATAAGGAATCACAGATGTGGACATGGGGAGGAACCAGGCACATCTCCTCGTTGGCAGCTGCTCCCTGTGCAAAGTGATGGGTTCAGAGTCCCCCTTTTTTCTAAGTTTTATGACAGCATATAACTGTGGCAGCTGCTTCACCTTTGTCTGGCAAAACCTGAAACCAAAACAAAAACACTATTCTGGGGATAGTTACTTTATTTTTTTTTAATATTTTATTTATTTGACAGAGAGAAATGACAAGCAGGCAGAGAGGCAGGCAGAGAGAGGCGAGGAAGCAGGCTCCTGGCAGAGTAGAGAGCCCGATGCAGGGCTTGATCCCAGGACCCTGAGATCATGACCTGAGCTGAAGGTAGAGGCTTTAACCCACTGAGCCACGCAGGCGCTCCGGGGATAGTTACTTTAAAAAGGAAGCTGTGTCTCCTTCTGAAGCCCAGCTCGGCCCCCAACTAGAAACCCAGCTGTCACAGAACAAAAAGGTGGGGCCACCACTGCTCCAGTCTTCCCTGGACCAACCCCTAGGCTCACAGGGGGAGGGGAAGGAGCTTGAACCTCCTTCTGGACTCACCATCCAGCCTCCCCTACTCTTTCTCAGGGCAGATACAGAAAAAGGAAAGGGAGCACAAATTTCAGATTAATGGTGGCATCTCCCTCTGACTCCCTGATGCTCTGAGCTAAATTATGTCTCCATCAAATTCGCATGCTCAAGTCCTGGCCCCAAGTAGATCACAATTAGACCTTATTTGGAAATAGGGGCACTATTGCTATAGCAAGTTAAGATGAGTTCATATTGGAGTGGGGTGGGGCCCTAAACCAAAATGACTGGTGTCTTAATGAAAAGAGGAAATCTAGACACATAGGCACACACACATGCACACGCAGGAAGAATTCCACAGGAAGATTGGAGTTCTGCTGCTACGAGCCAAGGAAAGACCAGAAGCCAGGAGAGCAACCGGGGTCAGATATTTCCCCAGATCCTTCTGAGGGAGCAGTCTTTCTCCTCCCTTGCTTTTGGACTTCTGCACCCAGAACTGTGAGACTACAGTGTCCTGTTCTTCTAGGACACCCAGTGTAGGGCACTTTGTTCCAGCAGCCACAGAGAATCAATAATCCAGGGTAAAAACCAAAACCAAAACCAAACCAAACAACAACAAAAACAAAACAAAACAAAACAAAAACAAGGGAAAGGGAGCCTATGCTTCCCTTCTGGGGATGCCTCAACTGCCTCCTGACCGAGTTGCTGTTTTTGGGGAGACTCAGTGTGGACCAGTCCTGGGAGCCAACCACGGTAGACCAGATGTCCTGAATGGCCAACATCCAGTCTATCTGAAATTACCCTCTGCAGCAAGGAGGCAAACTATAATTCCCCTAAACAGCATTTCTCAAAATGTGCACCGTTCCCATTTGGGGCCAGATCATTCTTTACTGGGGGCAGGAGGACTGTCCTGTGCATGATGGAGGTGTAGCAGCATCCTTGGGCTCTACATGCCAGATGCCAGCACACCCCTCCCCGGCTGCAGTGACAACCAATGCCAGATGTTTCCTAGGGTGCTGTGGGGGGAATAAAGTCCACCCTGAATGAGAACACTGTCCTAAAGGAGCCTTCATGCTTTCTTAGACCCCATGCTCTTGCTTCTGAAGCTAAGGCATGAACCAGAGAGCCCTGTGGGCTGTGGGATCTAGAAGCCTGCAGTCTTTCCCAGCCTGGGTCATTCCTTTGTCTGGTTTTGTAGCAGACCCAACACGTACCTTCGATTGTTAGACTCCTGAATTGGTTTTCTTTTGAGGGAAGTGACATGGGGATCCCCAGCTTCCCTCAAACCAGTGGTCCAGAGTTGGTGGGGACACTTGCTAACTAGATCCTGTGTAGCTCGTCACATACTCGGGATGCTCAGCCCATCTTCCCTGAGCCTGGAGGGAACCGCCCCACCCCCCCCCCAGCCATTGTCCAGCACCAAGAGGCTTCTACTGAGTTTGTATGTTTGGAAACCCATCACAGTCAACTCTACCAAATTCATTCAACCATTTTGGGTCCCCACATTAATTTTCTTGGCTTCAGTTCAAAACAAGAGCTCTATGCACTGGTAAATGGATACTAGAATCCCAATTTCCCCCTCTCACTGGTGAGCAAATTGAGTTTATTTTAATGGTATCCAGGCTGTTGATTTGTTTAAATCAATTAAATGACCAAAGTGGTATTGTTTTTTCTGCTTGTTAAAGACAGTTATGTATCCCATTCATCAATGTGTCTCAGGGCATTAAGCCCCTCACTGATTCAGGAGAGGTTTTCCCTGGGGAGCCCGTGGTCACCTCAGCCATCTGCCAGCTCACAGGCTCAGAACCAAATGGAAGCTCCCAGGGTGTGTATGAGAAGCAAAGACAAAGGCACCACTCCAAGCTAAGACAGAAAGGAAGCTTGTGTGTCACCGCAGGTCCTGTGCGCTGGTAAAGGCAACATGTAAATTGTCTATCAATTCTGCAGGGGTTATGGGATGGGGCCAGGAGACAGAATGCCACCTGCTTTCCTGAGCTAATTAGGGGAAAAGAATGCTCAGTCCCAGTTGTAAGGAATGCTTTCAATTGTTGCCCTATCTGCATCTTTAAATGTTTTCCTTCTAGGAGAAGACTGCTGAGACCTTCTTTCTCCACTTTTCAGACCTTTGGTGGGGGGGGGAGGTTCTGATGTGCACGCTAGCTCTTTTGTGTGGACTGATCCCCAAGACTGACTTCCAGCTTCAACCTTCTTGTCTTTCTGGGCCGGGCCTTGGCCTTGGCAATGGCTTCACCCAATAAAGAGAACCAGAAAATTTAGCAACAAGTTCATCGTTGCTTAGACACATTTCTCTTGGGCTGGGTGGAGTGGGTATAGTTGTGGCTGAATGCAGGTGGCCTGGGTGAGATCCTGGGTCCAGCATGACCCCACCCATCCTGGGCTAGGCGGTTCACAAGCTACGTGCCCTCATGGTGTCTTGGTCTGTCCCACCCATTAAATGGGACAATCGATGATGCATGTGACTTTGTTGGTATGTTCAAATAATTCCAAATATGTGAAAATGCATCAGACATTCCGCAAGGTGCTTAGCAGATGCAGAACGCATGGGGGCTGAGCAGCATGGCTTCAGGGAGAAGCTCTTTTTGTCCTTGCTTTCTTAGATTAAGCCTCAGTGCTGGCTGGTCTAGGGTGTCCCTGGGGGCCTCAACTGCCTGTGGTTAAGGACCGCTGCTCTGGTTGCAGGACCCTTACTCACATATAAATGGTCTCATTTGAACCTGTCTTTCGCCCTCTGTGAATTCTGTGCATGTATGCATCCCCTGTTTCCAATAATGGAGGCCTTTGGAATTTCTTGCCTGGGCATAGGCATACAATTATAAGCTTTCGGCCCATCTTTTTCCTAGGAGGTGGTTTCCTCTGCAGACGTGAGCTGGACTCAGAATGTTCATAGAAGTCCAGTGGGAATGCCCGGGCCTGCTCTTCAGATGCTTGTGGTCTCAAGCACAACACTGTGGGGTGGTCTCCGCTGGTCTAGACTCAGTTATACCCAACCCCAGGACCCACACGTGGAGACCCGGAAATGTTTTCTTACTCGCTGAAGTAGGAAAGCTATTGTCTTGAAAATAATGCATCTCCAGGGAGATTGGAGAATCTATCAACGATGGCATAGAAACACGCATGCCCATGTTCTTAGAGTCGATCTCAGATAATATTGGTTAAAAAAAATAATAAATGAACAAATAATATTTTTTTTTAAAAAAAGCCCTTTTTGAGGTCATGGCCTCAACTCATGGCAATTCTTTTCTCATATTTTTTTCCATATTATGTTTTTTTTTAATAGCGACATCAGAGTACTAAATATACACAGGGAAGTCTATATAGGTGTTGCATGTACAATGTTTTCCAAATACATCGCTTTGAGATACAGAAACAACTTAAAAAAATCTGGAATAAAAGTTCACCTGTATGGAAATCACACCCAGGCCCCCACCCCCACTCAAATATATCATGTCATTTCTGTTTATTAACATGACTGTGGTACGCATTTAAAGGAAAACACAACAGTAACCTACAATAGTCTGACTTTCAAGAAGGGTTTACAAGGACAGCTGTGGTGTACATACATGTATGACACTCAAACGGGAGGCTTTCGCTTTGCTGTTGGAAAATAACAACTGCTCCATGTAAAAGTATAAATAAACAGTTAACAGTTTATTGTATCAGAAAATAATTTAGGAAAATCAAAATAAAAACCAGCTTTACTATACATGAGGAAAGGGGGAAAAATAAAGTTCCACAACATTTAACTTAAAACCTGTGAAAATAGGCCACTGTGGCCCTCAGCATTTAATTTCTTGTCCTGTGGCTCGGGTTCATGGTCTGTGGATTGTCCAGTTCCACGGGTGAGCTGGGGAGGAGGAGGAGAGAGATGGGCTCGTCTTTAAATTTATGTAACTAGACCTGGCAAATTCAAGCGTTATTCAGTCGCACTAGAAATGCGGAAAATGGAAATGGATCCCTTTGTTTCCCAGCCATGTGTCACAAAGACACCCCATGTGAAAAATCCAGCCAATAATCTGGATGTTTCTCTGGTTGTTCTGTTTATTCCACCCCAATGCCCAGGTACGCCCAACGGCTTGATGACGTGAGAGCAAAACATCCAAATGGTTGACTGCCTTTTCCTCTCCGGGTGGCACTCTCATGATCGACGGTGAGTTTAGTCAATGACAGGTTAAACCAGAAAAAAAGGCATTCAAAAGCTAATTGGATTTTTGTTTTTTATGTTTGTTTGTTTGTTTGTTTTTTGTATAAAACATACATAGGAGCCAGATTTGTCAACTCTGCAACCAGGGACAGATCTCTGCAACTGGCCCCCACGGGTTCAGCGTTGAACAATTTCCATAATTGAAACTACAATTGAAGGGTTTCAGATATTTCTCTTCTGTTTGGTTATTGGTAGTTTCTAAATGTTTTGCAGTAAACGTTTACTCCTTCTGGGGAAAAAACGTAAAAATAATTTAAGAATATCATCCATGCCTCCTCCGATGTCCAGGTTAACACTTTCTGGGCCCAACTCATGTTTGAGAAGAGTCCTGATCGATGGCACGGGCAGAGAGACTTAACCTCTCGCTGATTCACACCTCAGTCACAAGTTAAGCAAACGTAAACAACTTAAACGACAAGCTCAGGTTGTTAAACTCAGGGAAGGCTTTGTTGTTATGTTTTGCTTTTTACATGAGTCATTTTAATGGAAGGGAAACGGAGTCTGGATTCCAGCACCCGCCATCTTGTTTTTGCAGGGAAGGCGGGAGAAGGAAATGATCCAAGTGGGGCTGCCAGAAGTAACGGAAAACAAAACAAAACTCTAGTCTTTAAGAAAACAACTACCTTCAGCTCAAAGCTGGTCACGTGTTTCCCCCAAATCTCTTTTTCAGTCTAAAATTTAACAAGTTCCCACATGTCCCTTTCACCACGACTGGTGAGTGTTTCAGGGAGGAACGGATGTCATGGATGTTGTTCTGTCTTCCCACCAAGTTGTTCAAACACGGGGGTCTCTGAGACATGCCCTGAACCTCAAGCCACTCCACGTCATCTTAGGCTGGGAATTCGTCTTTAAGGACTGATTCTACAGTCAGTTGACTGAGGACCAACTTTGCTAAGGCTCTTTCACCCTTCTGAGGAAGCAAACCAACCGCAAATGAAAAGCAAACAAAAGGTCTATATTTTAATGTGTCTGTAGGTCAGATCAAGGAGTGTGTGACCAAATGTAGGATCTGCTCTGCCTGCTGACTTTTCAAAACCAGCTGCCCATGCCTGTCTTTAATGCCCTTCACTGGGAGAACAGTTGTGCTTGTATGCGGAAGTGGAGTAGTACCTAAGAGCACCTTAGACCCGTCCTCTCCAGGAATTCCATGTAAGTTCGTGTTTTCCTGCTGTAAACTCATCAAGAGAAATGCTCGTGTTGCTTTGTAGACCTTAAGTTGTGGGCAGTCACATAACACACTAGAAATCAGTATGTGTAAGAGAGAAAAAGCTGTGTGGAGTTTCCAGACCAAAACAGACTTTGGAGGCAGAGGGTGAGGGTCCCTTCCAGTGGCAGTAGCTGTTCCACATGCCGGCACACTCTTCCGTGGATTTCAGCAGCCTACGACTTCAGCAGAGCCCCTCTCTCCTACCCCCGATGGTCCCCCAGAGTTTGGAAACGGAGGTTGGATGTTATAATGGCTTTGAGATTTTGGCCCTTTTGGCTTGCAATGATCAGAGTTACAGATAATGGTTGTCTTAGAAACGGGACGGTGGCCCAGGAGGGTGATATATGTCTGCCTTTACGGTTCCCTGAATAATGATTTGAAATAATTATATGAGGGTCCCTGAAGGGGTTCCCCCTTTCTAGATGTTAGTAGCCACAAGTCTCCACGGTACGTGATGGTGCCAAAAAGTCGATGCTAGGACTGCATAGTGTTCTTGCTTCTCCCATGGCTGAAGCTCTCCCTGATTCTCTGGAAGCAGTAACTTGCCGGATTCAGCAAGACTAGAATGAACTGATGCACAAACTGACGGTTGCCAGCCCCAAAGCTACTAGCACCAACACTAACGCATTTATTGCAGAATCTCAGACATCTGATGAAAACTAACCACTGTGAGCAGCTGAGTTAATGTCCACATAAGAACGAAGCCTGCAGGGATTTGTTATTTGGCGTTGCAGATACTTGGGTGTTGAGTTATGTGTGAAAACCCGGGTCTCCAAGGGTCCTACTTTAGGAGCGAGACCACCTGGACAAACCTAGTTAACTTTCATCCAGAATTTCCTATGATCAGATCCTCTGCATCTTCCCAACACACATTACTCAGCAGATGTTTTACTGCGAGATTCAAGGTACTGGCAAGAGTGAACTCAGCCCCAGAAGATGTCTTGGCAACCCTCTAGGCTTATTATATTAACCTATTTGATTTACACTATTCATGGCACATGTGTGTCCTGATTCTACCCAACACAGAAGAGATAACGTGACTATGTATACACCCCCTGACCCTCGCCCCACGACTCACTAGCTGTTTGAACTACCCCACCCAAGTCCTCATAAACCCACATGTCCCAGATGGGCAAGGCTGGCCAGTTTAAACCACGTCTCTTAAGCTGACGTCATTCCATACATGACTTAGATCTATGGATTCATTCAAAACTATTCCCTTGATTCTGGGCACACTAACTCTTGGAGCACTTAGTAAGCACTCCATCGAGGGGGAAATGCAATGGAGCTACTGGGGAGGTATGTTAGCATTCTAGCTCCAAAATATACAGTTAGCATAACCAAGCTGACTATTCTCTTTGGACATGGACATGGGCTGTGCACTTAGAAGGGTGGAGTGTAGACCTGTCACTGGCCTGGGTCTGAAAATCCATGGAGAGAAGCCCCCTCGCTTCCATGCCCCTGCTGTCCATGCCCTGCTGCCTTAAAGAGGCCATGACAAGCACCTTTTCTCTCTGTCCTGGGTCATTGTGACCCCTCACGGTGTCAAGGTGTGCCAAGCTTTCTCATCGGCTGCAGTCTACGTGTTGAGCCCCTTCCAACCGAAGTGAAATGGAGTGGAGGGGAGTGTACGCAGGCACATGAGAGCCCGGCTGTCTGTTCTGGTGGGATGGCTTCTCTGATTCAGGGCAAGCACTACTAAATGGTTCTGTGGCAGAAGGGGAGGTTGTGCAGAATTCAATTCCTAATCAGGAATCACCTGCTCGCAGGGTGACCGATTCAAGTTCCATAAATTGGCCACCGTGTGCTTGCTAAGATCTTTCTAGAATCACTTGAGGTCAAAAAGCTGACTTCTGTTTGCTTGCTGGCCGGGGTGACCTAAACAATGACGGTTCTCTGCCTACACCTCGACTTACCCACTCCTTACGCTCGAATGCAAACCCTAACCCCAGGGAGGCAACACTGCACACAGCCATGCTCCGCACTTTTTGGAAGGAAGGGCTGGCAGCACATTTCAAAATGCCAAACAACTATTTAAGACCTCGCCAAAACCCCGCAAGTTATGCTGAATGCAGCGGACACACAAATCTTGGCTCGGAGCAGGCGGCGAAGAGCAGGTCTGTCTTCATAGCCGGAAGCACATCCATGAAAAATAAGTCAGGAAGAATAATCAAGAACTCTCAGATGGTGAGAGTTTTGCTCATTTATGTGGGCTGTGCTATTTACATTGGAAAACAAACAAACGATCAAAAAACAGTATGGCATAGCAAATTGACAAACTGCACCAAAATAACCATCCCAAAATTACATGAATCATGGCGTGTTTTGGAGTATCTGCTTCCTTAAAAGCAGATGTTGTTTAAGTGCGTTGCTAAGTGTGATCACTATTGAGGGTGAGCTTTGGAAAAGGCAGCTGCCTACTCTTCTCTCACCAGGAGGGATGACTCTGCCCTGCGGGCTGCGTCACTATTCTTGGACTCCTTTGCCTTCCTTGAGAATTGGTTGACTTGACAATGTACCTACATGCTTGGGAAGGGGTCTATGGAGAGAGGCAGGCCTTGAAGGACAGCGAAGTTCATCACCTGGCCTTCCTGCTTCCCCTGCAGGGTCACTCCCTGCTAGAATGATGAGGGTTTTGGTAAGAAGGTGGATGGTTTGTAATGACTGGGGCATCTCCTCCTTGACACTGCAATGCATTTTCACCCAGGAGGTAGGAGCAAGTCGTCCTTATTCTCTTCAACCCAGACCAGCCCTCATTAAGCAAGTGACAGTTCCCGGGAGATGCGGACAGCCCCTATTCTCTTCTTGCTATCACTGTGCCCCATTCTCTTCCTATCACTTATCCCTCTCTCTGGAAATCATTATTCTTTGCTTCTATGTTAACTATCTGCCTCCTCCCAGAGTAGAAAGTAAAACCCAGGAGGGCAGGACCATGTGGCCAACATGACCGGAGTTCAAGTCTTTGCATGAGCAGAGAATGGCAAGTTCTGGCAAGTCACAAAGAATCACTTCCAATGGCATATGTGAGTAGTGTCTGCGGGAACCACACAGTGAAACAAGAATGGCTCCAGTCCCTTCACCACTGTGGCGTATGGGGTGACTTGGTGGAGACGGGGTGGAGGGAAGACAGCTCAGGGGAGTGCCGACACTCACTCGTGCTGGGACCTCCCTGATGAGACAAGATGATGGTCACAATCTGGGCAAAGAAAGGTATGTAATGATGCCAGGCACTGAGATGAAAGTCATGGGAAGACTCAGCCTGACCCAATAGGGCTGCAGGTCCCAGCCCTGAACCTCAGCTCTGGCTCCTCATCTTATCTCCTAAGAGACTGGGATCAGCCCAGCTTCCTGAGCTGCTGATGATACTGGGCCATCTGGGAGAAGAAGAAAGAAGAAGAAGAAGAAGGAGAAGGAGAAGGAGAAAGAGAAGGAGGAGGAGGTGGAGGAGGAGGAGAAAAAGAAGAAAAGATGGATCAACTCCATGGGCAGCAAGAGTCAAAAGGATCAAGGCAAGGGTCAAGGCAAAAGGGTCAATTCTCTGATATATGCATTTCTTAATACGACAAATGGGAATGGACATCCTCACACAAAATTCCTGAAGACTAAAGCCTATGCAGAAGACTCTGCCTGATGCTGCAATGTGGCTGAGATGAAGCAATGTATCTGTGAGAGGGAAGACTGCTTGAAGTTGTCAAGGTCATGGGAGGAACTACCGAATTCCTGGGGGTGACATTCAGAGTTGGTGGGATTTGCTGTAAGTCCAGGTTCCTAAGTTTCAAATGCTCCGTGAAGGACTGAGATGAATATCTAGTCAAATGCAGCCTGAGATGTCCACCCAAACTCCGGTTGGAGAAGGACCAGAAACATGTGGGGGGACCAAGGCGTTGCACTCTAGGTGTTGTCTCCTTCCTGCACAAGAAAGACACTGGTTATGGAGACTAACAGCCCTCTGTCGTGCCCGAGGGGGTCCCTCCACTTCCACACCGCGTGTGGGCAGGCTGTAACCAAGCAGGAAGATGTGGTGGGCACACGGCACGGCTTTGCCCTGGACGCTGCTGGAATCTGAGCCTGGCGGGGAATGGCCAGGAAGCTTTCCCAGCCGAGCCTGGGGCCCCTTTCCCTTGGCACTCAGAGCTGGTTAACAAAAGTAATTACACCCGTTGTTTCAACCAGATAAAAATGACAAATGCACAAAGACTAGAAGTAATTAAGTCTAGAAACAGACTGGACCGGACAGCAGAGTGCCCAATGCCCAGCCCAGTTGCTCTGAAAGATTTAATGGTAGACGATGGACAGAGGTCTGCGTGCAGCAGGGTCACGGCCATGGATTTCCGCCACCAAAGGGATGAGATGGACAAAAGCTGGGGGACTTACCAAACTAGAGCGTTCTTCCTCTGAGTGCCTTTCTGGAGGGACAGACAGACGGACTGTGGCCGCGGAAGGCCGAGGAGCGCGGAGGCCAGTGCGGAGCTTGGCCCCGGGCGGCAGAGGGACGGCCTGGCCACACCACCCCCTGGACACACAGCGTCGTGCACAGGGCCTGGCTCCGGGAACGCCTGTATGATCTCACATTATGGACGTTCTCACGGGCAGAGCTGAACCCCTAAGCCTGCTCGCTTTCCTTTACCAGCCCCTGTGCAGAGCTGATGCTTCCACATTTCTCGGGGACCATGGAAAAACCCAAATCCCTACACGCACACACGCCCTCGAGCATCCTGGAGCACTGGCCTTCCCCGAGGTGGATCTGTTCTGACAGATGTCAACTGCGAGCAGACTCCCCGGTGGGGAACGTGCGGGCTCCCATCAGCTGTGCGTGTGTGTGGCGCCCGGCCAGCCCAGAGAGTGGGCCCAGTGGGCTGCGGGTGTCTGGGGGGCTTGGTTACTTTAAGTATCCCTCGAAAGCCTGGCGTCCCGTGGTGCTCTGGAAAGAGTTCAGGTGTCGGGAGTGCAGCCCGAGGCCCGAGGAAGGGGCTGAGCAGCAGTCTGACAGGAGGTGGGGCACCAAACTGTGGCATCGTCAGGAATCCCGGGTTCCCGTTGCCAGTGAACAAATGGGCCCCCTGCCGTCACCTCCTCCTCAGCTGGGCTCCCCGGAGCTCAGGGTGTTGGAGAGCAGAGGGCAGCTTCTGTTGCCCCAGTGGGCGCGGGCAGCCCTTGCCTTGCACTCACACCGAGCTGTGCCCACCTGAGTCAGGAAGGCCCCGCGCCACCTCCAAAAACCCGCAGGTAATGAGATGGATGAACGGGGTGACGGATGGAGAGAGGTGTGCCTTCCAGCGCCATGCAGGTGAGCCCCGGCAACCAGAGACGCCAGCGGCAGGCTGGCCAGGGCAGCCGAAGCTTTGGGGGAAAGTGAAAAAACCAAAACCCAGCCCCCAAATCGGGCTTCCCCACGTGGCGGGCGATTCCCAACAATACAGACCTAGCACTATGGTTCCTTCCTCCCCTGGACTCGCTTGGTCCCCCACATTCCAAGAGGCGTGGAAGCACGTTTCAAGGCGTTGTACAGGGAGACTGAGCCTGATGGAAGAAAGAGGTCACCAGCCAGGCCAGTATGGGGGCACGAGGTTAGCTGCCCGCCTGACCTGCAACGTTCTGATCTGGCTTAGAGGGCATTTCACGAGATGGGTTCACACACCCTCCTGGTGAAATCAAAGTCACCCGCGGGCCATTCACAGAGGGCAGGCCACACGCATCGAATCTGGGATCCCTGTGAGGAGAAAAAGAGCATCCAACGGAGCCTCCCATCCCTCACAGGGCGCAATGGGGCACCAGGGCACCACTGGGGAGGGAGCTGCCCTCCCCAAACATGGCAGTGTTTCTCATGAATCACATGTGCTCGTGATCCCCTGTCCCGAGGCTTCAGCCTCGAGCCCTTCTTTCCACTGGGAAACCCCACTCTAGGATTCTTGATGGCAAAACACAGATGTTGGCCAACCAGCACCAGCGAGAGACAGTGCCTTTCCTCCAGTCCTCACCAAGATTCCAAGCCGTGCTTGGGCTTTAGAAAGAGCAGCGACCTGTCCACCAACGCGCGTGAAACGAATGTGGGGTGCGCTCCAGGGCACAGCCCCCGTGGAGTAGCCTGGGTCCTTTGCACATGGACTTCTTTCTCATTTTCCAACAAACGGGGGCCCTCGTAGATTTCTGAGTTCTGTTCTGACATACGCACACACATTATAAGGATAGATTCCTTTAATTTTTGGAACTGGAAAATTTTCTTTAATTCGGTCTACGCTTGTATAACACAAAGATGGTTAAGAATCTGCCCCCCGCCCGGGATGACGCTCAGCCCATTTGTAAGCAGCCAATGACATACATGTGTGCGTGGCTGTTAGGTAGCTCCTTCAAACAACTCAATGAGAGAAAAAACAAGGTCATGTTTAGGCGTCTCTCTCTCTCTCCCTACGTGCAGGTCTGTAAAACCATATGGCATTCTCGATTCTGGCCCGAGACAAGAAAGTCTACATCTAGAGCCACTCACCGGATACCAGCCAATGTAGGGTGTCAGGAGGGGTCGGTCTGCGGGGTCCCGGCTGTCCCCGGGCACGGGCGGCAACGGGAGGCCAGGTCACCGGAAGGAATATGCTCGCTCGTGGAACCGCGTTTCCAGTGTAGGCGTCTCTATGCGTGTGTGCGTGTGCATGTGCCTGTGTGTGTGATATGTTGCCAAAGTAGAAAACAGCAGTTTATTCTGTTCGTACTAAGCATGGTAAATAAACCAGGTTCTGTAACCGATAACATTTTTTTTTAAAAAGGAACATTGAAGGTCTTCAAAAATTGCTACAGTACAAAAAAAGTGTGTGTGTGTGTGTGTGTGTCTTGTGTATTTAATATTTATATATGTATATTAACCAGAAATAGCGACTCTATTGGAAGATTCCCACCCCCTGTTTCGGTCAGGTTTCTATGCATGGTTCGCTTGGCTTCGCCGCGGTCACCAAGTCCTTCGGGTCACTACATGGCACATAGTGGTATTATTGGCAAAGGTTCAGAATCAGTCCAAATCCCAGGCTCCAGGAGCTTCCTGTTGGCCTTTCTTCTCTGTCTGCAGCTGCTTTCTTGCTTTTCTTCTCTCTGTCCTCCAAAGACAACTCTGACAGAAGGCAGTTCCCCCATAGGCGTGAGCATTTTTATAAAAATATATTTGGCCTATAGCGTCCTGCTCTTTGAGCTCCCCACCGGCAAACTGACGCGGTAGGTATGGGGACCCTCCCCGTAGAGAGTCTAGATTAGGTTTTGTGTGTGTGTGTTTAATTTTTTTAAAATTTTTTAAATTTTTTTTTTACAGGTTCACCAACGGAATCCTGTGTGGAAAGAAAACAAGAGAAGATTAACCAGCAAGTAGCCGAGGACAGGATGAGTGTCTGAGGCCCCTCTAAGCCTCCATGACCGACCGAGCCCCAGGCTGGCTCGCAGAGGGTGGCATCTCCTGCCCTGGGCACTGGGGACTGGAGCACCTGCTGGGGGTCCCAGAGACCTCGTGCCAATCACAGTCACACCTGGAGGAGCTGTTGCTTCTGCATCAGGAGTGGGTCTGGGGCTGGGACCACCCGTGCACTCACTCTGCCCCCCAAGCCTGCAGCGGACAGAAGGCATCCAGCACCACTGCTGACTCCCTTTCCAGCTTTGACCCGCCAGGAACAGAGGGGACGCCCACCCCACTCCTGGATGGCGGGAAGCCATGGGGTCCCCTTCAACCCCCTGGTCAGCTGGAGGCTCCCTGAGGCCGTGACTCGGAGACATGAATAGATTGCATCAGAAAAACCGACCCAGGGGATCCCCAAGAGGTGATCTTGCTGACGAGGGAAAGGGGGCGGGTCCTTTGTGCTCGCAAGCCAAGTAGGCTGACTGCAAAGAAGGGCGGCCCTTCCCTAGCCCAGCGGACCGTTAGATGATAGGAACCCCAGCGTCTTCCCGCCTCAGTGACGGACCCCAGAGGTCAGCATCTCAGAGAGCTGCAGCCTTTCTGGGCATGGCTAGGGGTGTGGCAACACGTCATGGCTCAGCCCGGAGGCGCTCTTGCTGGAAGGACGGGGCTCGGTTTCTCTCTGCTGCCACTCGAAGCCCCTACAGCCCACAACTGCAGGACACGAGAGCCCCCTCAGCAGTACACAGGGGTGGACGCTGCCCCTCCCCCACGCCGGTGGAACAACTGGGTAGGTGACACCAATCCTGAAGTGAAAGCCAGAAGCCGCAGGCTGGAGCTCGGGGGTGTCCGCTGCGGCTCCCGGCACAGCGGCTGGACTGGCCCTGTCCTAGTCACCCGCGGAGCCCCTCGGAAACACACACTCCTGCACCATCCGCACCAGGACAGTCTCCTCCACCTGGTTGGGGGCGACGGGGCTCGTCTCCTCTCTGCGAACCCTGCTGGTTGGGACAACAAGGCAGGGCCCCTGGCTGCCTCCTCACCTGGCCTCTACCCGCACACAACACACTTAGTCCACTCTGACATGGAGCATCTACGCATCTCCCATGGCTGTGTGCTCTGCTGCGGGCAGGGTGTCCCCCCCCGTAAAGAACCCGGGTGCCGGACCGCCCTCGGCAGCTGGACTCCAACGGAGCCCTGACCCTGCTCACCGCCACTTTCTAGGATGGGATGGAGGTGGTAAAAAATGAAGCCATCGGAACGGAGAGAACTGTCCCTCCTGGATGTCTGTCCTCACTCTAATTTTTGGAAAGCTAAAAAACGTGGAGACAAGTGCCCCCTGACTCGGTCCACGGGAGGAGCCGAGTGCAGAAAGCCTGGGAGGAGAAGGGTCGCCACAGGGTGGGGGAGGGGCGGGGGCGCACGCGTCATGGGGCTGAGTTCCAGTCTGGGACGATGAGGAAGTTCTGGAGACGCGTGAGGGACACCCGATGTCGTGAATGGGCCTGATGCCAGTGGACCGCATCACTCAAAACAGGGAAAACGGTCCATTTCATGTCCGTTACATGTTACAGCCATTTTAAAAGTTAAAAAATATACATAAAAAAAATATGGGGACACAAGAGCCTATGTCTGGTGACTGCCGGCCCAGGTCGGGCGGCCCAGAACTCTGTCTTGTGGGAGCAGCGCCCCCTCCTCGCCGGCAGAGGGTCCTGGGTTGGAGCACCGGTCAGACGGCTGTCCCCTCATGAAGGGAGGTTTCCTGTGAGGACTGTCACTGGGCTGCTGTCCGATCCTTTATTCTGACGGTAACCACACCGATGGAGGGGGCAGGAGCTGCCTCGCCCCCTCTCTCGCGCCCGCCATCTCGTGGGTGGTTTTCCGTTCGAGGTTTATGTGGCCACTGTCCCACCTGACATCTTCAGCGCTTCTGACCCGGGACAAGGTCCTGCCTCCTTGCCTGGCATCCCTCCACCTCCAGGTTCCATGTCCTTTGAGGGTCTGCAGATGGTCACCTCCCTGGGGAGGCCTTCCCAGACATCCCCTGCTTTGCTAAATGCGATCTCTGTTCATCCTTGTCTGTTGGAGCCTGCTGTTGTGGGACTTCGCAGGTACAGGACGAGCCAGGTGGGCTCTCCCCTGAGTGTGTGCACGCCCACGAGTCATCGCAGGGGTCACAGGGTGCCTGCTAGGTCCGCCCAGGCTCCAGCTCTGTGCCTTGCCGGGAGTGGGCCATCGGTACTGGACGCCGCTCAGGGAAGAGGCGTCCGTGCAGAGGTCGCCTTGTCCTCGGCCCCTGAGACTGACCACCTTCAGGTGCTGCCTACAGTTGGGTTAGGACGACCGCATCCGAGGACTGGCAGAGGGGCCTCCCGCTGCCCGGGGATGGAGCCTCTTCCAGACCCACGGGCAGCTGCCTGTACCCAACGTCCCAGGATGACAGAGGCAGAGGGAGAGGGCCAGGGAGATGGCTCCCACTCTGTGCCCTGAATTGCCCCCTGGAGAGCCATGCTGACTCCAGCAGAGGCGGAGGGGTTCTCTGCAAGGGGCTGCGGCCAGGGCGGCATCACCCCTTCAGGCCGGGAGCAGGGGCACGGGGCTACCCACGGCCACTTTCCACGTCTGCCCGACGTTCCTGCTACTTGCACCCAGCTCATGGGAGGGCCTGCGTCTTTCTGTTCCTAAGGCTCCATGTATGAACCTCTCGGCTGGGCGCCAACGCTGAGAGGGACCAGAGAAGCAAAGGAGCGAGCGCCGACCCCCCCCACCCCCCAAGACCTGGCTGGAGAAACATGGCGCAGGCATCCACACCTGGTCCCCCACCAGAAAGGGGAGCTGTGTGTTGCAAAGTGACCGGAGGGGTGGGGATCTGGGATGGATTCCAACTCTGGAGAAACTAGTGCCCTCTGCTGCCTAGAAGGAGATCCTGGGCTCGCCTGGGCCCCGCCGGCTGCAGACCACACGTGTCCCAGGCTCTAAGATCAGCGTCTGCTTTTGCAAAACTGACAACAGCCTGTGGCAAGAGCTGCCTGGAGCCAGGGGCTGCAGTCAGTGTGGGGCTACTTTGCCACTAGGCTTCCTTTGCGGCTGGTGCTCAGCTGAGACGGACGGGTCGGCGACACTCCCTGGACGCAGCTTTGAACACGGCATTCCTCTCAGTTGCGAAGGCTTGTTCTGTTAATGGTTTTTTTTGTTCTGTTTTGTTTTTGTGTGTGTGTGTTAATGGGGTTTTTAGAGCAAAGCGGGAGGGCTCAGGTGCTTCTCTCGGTTTTTATTAGTTATGTCTTCAGAGTGTTTTTGAAAATAATAATGACACATGATTTATTTCTTACTGGCTTCAGATGCGAAAACTTTTATCACTTCTCGGGCTCTGTTGGGAGTAAAGTGGCCTCGGCCACTGCAAAGAACTGAACACTAATGAGGTTTTCAGGAGTTTACTTGTTGGATGAAATATGACAGGAAATTAGCCCGAGAGCCAATGGCAGGCGTGTGTCCACGGCCCCTGCCCTGGGTGTGCGGGAAGGTCAGAGCGACGGCGTGTCCCTGTGGAGGTTGTCTGCGGCGGGAATTTGCCGGAATCGACGACAGAGGCCGGATCAGGGAGACCGGGTGGATGTCCGCTCAGGCTCTGGAGCCGCTGTCCGGGAACGCAGGCACCGCCAGCTCCCTGCCCACAGGGCAACGGACGTGGCCACTGCGGGTCCCCCCCGTGTGTGGGGTCAGCGGACAAGATGGCATGACAGCAATGTCCTCTGTCACCGTTACATGCGCATTTGGAGAGACTCCGCAGCCATACAAGAGACAAACACCTCCGCTGGCTCGTATTAATTAGTACTTATTTAAGGGACAACAAGTACCCTAGTAAATCTGAGCCATCTTCCTGGCCTTTCCCCGTGCAATGCTCCTGTCCAGGCATTAATTGCAAGAATCAGGGATACTGAGAATCCGAAGGCTTTCCTCACAGGGCATGATGAACCGTCTGTCCGGAAGCGGTGAAGGAATCTGCGAGCATTTATCACTAACGAGACTGTGTGCAGAGCCTCCCGGTCCGCGTCTGCGGGAACAGGAGGACTGCTGCTCCCAGGTGCGGCGGCGGCACCTGCGGGACTCAGAGGCGGTCCTGTGGGCTCTTCTCAGCTCCCAGACGGCCCGCCTGGCATCCCCAGTGAGGGCTCAAGCTCGTCAGAGGCAGCTGTGTCCCCTCCTGCGAACGGAGGTGGTCCTGAGACGCTCCTTGGACGATCCGGCAGGTGGGGCCCAGATGCCCTGAGAGGAACGTGGCGTCCAAGTGGCCGACAGGGAGAGCCCACCAACAGTGTGTGGGGTCCTCCGATGCCCTGTGTTGCTGGGAGAGAGAAATGGGACAGGAAACCTTTCTGCAGCAGAGGGCTCCATAAAAGCTCTTTTCTACTGTTTTCTTTTGTTTTAGGCCGGGCTTCGGCTCCCGGTTCCAGAGTGTGGCTGAGGAGGCTGGTGGCTCGGGCTGTGGGGTACGTGGGAGCTGGTCTCCTGCTCTGCAGACTTGAGCTGAACGTCCCGGGATGCCAGTGGACCGGGAAAGCTTACCTCTGGCTGCCACTGACTCTCGTCTTGCCTGGGACCAGGCTGGGGATGGCACAGGGGACAGAGGCATAAAGCGGGGGTGGGGTGGTGGCTCTCTGACGATGGGCAGAGCCAGGCTGCTTTGGGCTGACCCGAGCAACCTGACCGATCTCAGGCAAGTCACTTAATAGCTTCGTGCCTCAGTTTCCCCTCTGTAAAGCGGCATTCCTGGGAGGACAGTAGGAGTCCCAGATGTAAAGCGGGCTCCGTAAGTGCCCATTAGGAAAAGCCTACATTATGGAGACTGTCCCCCACCCCCAGCCCCTGCACCCTGGAGCGAAGGGCATGCCTGCCTCCAGGCCGTGAGCCTGAGCTCTTGAAGGAAGGGAGCGGAGGCCGTGACATGCAGGGCCAGATCAGTGTCTTGTGTGGTTACGCATTTTTAAAATCCTACCAGGGATGCTGGCGGTCCTGGCCCCCCTTGCAAAGGGTTCTCTGGGCCGGCAGGAACTCGGCAGCTAGTAAGAAGCTCCTTGTTGCTAGCCCGGCTAGAACTCCCCAGGGAACTCTGTCCCCACCTTAGTGAGGTGAGTCATGCTGGGGCAGACAAAGGCTCTGATGGGTGGGCCATGACGGTGCCTCTGGCCCCTAAGGGACCATCAGGTCTCACCTAACTTGCCTGCAGGGTCTCAGTGAAGGACTTTTGTGGGGGGAGGGAGGAGCGCTTTCCGTTCTCATCTAATCACATTTCTTGGCCCGGTGGCAGAACATCACGCTAAGCAGGTCATTTTGGCTTCAGGACAGGAAGCGAGGGCTGGAGATTTGATTTGGAGCCAACATCTGCTTCATTAGGGCTGGATGACCCGTTCCCTCCTATTTCCGAAAGCCGTGGGTTGCTCCAGCCCTGGCTCTGGCGCGGTGAACCCGGCCCCCGAGGGGCACACGGGCGCCCCCAGGAAACACGGCCCACCCACCCTGACGAGTCCTGCGTGAGAAGGCGGGCAGAAGGAAGAAGCAGTAATTTCAGATACTGATAACGCAGCCTAGAAACTGGGCTCCCTACTCGGGGGAGGGATGTGATGTCATAGAGCGTCTGTGGATGAGACCAAAACAAGGATCCTTAGAAAACCCGACATCAAAAAGGAAAACAAACGCAAAGGGCCCGGGGCCCGGGTTGCCTATGCTGACTATGTGCAGACGATGCGCAGTCCTGGGGGCAAACGCTCCTCCCCCCCGGCAGCCCGAGTGTTCTGGAGACTCGGTGCAGAAGAAAGCAATTTAATGTTAGCATTAAAGTTAATATCACTGAAAGCAAACCAAATGTTCCTATCCAGCAGAGCGTGGAAAATTCATCCTGTTTTGGTGCCGGTCCCTGGCTTCAAATTAGTAGATGTCTCAACTCTTCACTTCCTTCCTTTATCATTTCCCTTCTTATCTCTTATTTTTATATTCCAAAATTGTATTTTAATTCTACTTCACGTCTCCCACCCCGATGTAGAGACTTCCCATGCGGGGGTGATGCCCGGCCGCATCGCCCCCTCCCTGGTCTCCCCGGGTTTCCCTGCCGGCCGGTCGCGCGGGCTGGGGCCTTCCCCAGGGCTGGGACGGCGCTGCCGTTCCTGGAGTGTCTGTCCTCCCTCCACGGGGGTTATTTCTAACAAGAACAGCAGAGAGACCACAAGCCCAGCCCTCCCGGCTCGCGCTCGGGGCGGCAACACCATTGGAATCCCACCTGCCATGGCCAGAAGGGGTCCCAGTTGTCCCAGAGTGGAGGTGGTGGGGGAGGGGTGGGAAAGGAGAGGCAAAGGGGGAGAAAAAAATCAATCGATGTCCATAACAAGAGGTACGTACCATAATACAGACACGTGGCGTCTGCCCTGCCCCCAGGAGGTAAACAAGACTTCGGCCAGTCAGCAGGAGATTTCAAACCATTTCTCAGACACAAAGGCCACGGGAATGAGGTGCCGATCAGAGGAGGAGGGTCTGTGGCAAGCAGAAAGACGGGCTCGCGTGCGCTCGTGTGGAGCAGCTGACCGGCGGGCCCGCTAGCGCTGCCGCCCAACACTGGCCTCTTGAGCCAGAAAGAACCCAGAAAGGTAATGCTCAGCCCAGACCCACTGGCCTTCGGCGGGAAAGGGGCCCTCTCCCTGCGGCCCGCGAACACCCACGTGCACCCTGGAAGGCCTTGGAGTCCACGGAGCCTGAGGGACCGTGTGCAGGAGGAAGCTGGTATTCCGGATCTTAGTTTTTTAATTTGCGGGACAAGCGCCAAGCTTGGGGTCTCCCCCTCCCGGGGCAGGGAACCCGCCTGCTTTGCTACGTGCCCACGATGGAGGGGGCGGGGCCTGACTTCTGAAATGGGTCTCTTGGAATTTGTCACTTTTGGGACCTAAGCTACCATGTCCAAAGGCCCGGGAGAGCCAACAGAGCATTGCCTTAGGTCAAAAAGCAAGAACCTGTTCCACCCAATGCTTCCAAGCCAGGGCTAAGGGCGCTGGCGGTGCCCACCTGGCACATGGATGGGGCAAGGCCAGAGGGGCACCAGGGGCAACGGCCATGTGGCCAGACCGAAGCACTGGTTGGCCAGGATCCACATCCAAACCGACACACGCGCCCTCCCTGAAATGGTTTGAAATCCTTTCACCAATTCTTTGTGCACTGGGCCTTCTGGAAGGCTGGGATGCCACGAGGAGCTCCCCAGATGTGACAGAGTCAAAGCAACACGGGCCGGAAGGACAGTCCTGAGTCCCTGCTCTCCACCATCCTGAGCTGGGAAGGGAGCATCCCAGGGAATATTTTGGAGTCCAACGTGGAGATGCAAGGGTGGGGGGGGGGCACGCTTAAGGAAGGCCTTCCGTTCTCACGGCCAGGATGAGGACCTGTTAACCATGGGCACCACGGCTGAACATCACCCTGAGTCTCCTCGACCCTGGTTCTGGGAGGGGCTCTTCCGGGCCCCTTGGGCACTCACCCCTCGCTGCTACTCCTGCCACTGACAGGGGTCCCTGGGGTCTTCCTGGTTTCCTATGCGTTTCTTCCTAAGATGTTTAAGGGGTTGCAGAATTTCTCTCTTTTAAATTTACAAAATGGTGCATATGTGTATGCTCCCTTAAAAAAAATAGCTTATTGATTTTTAATCTAATTCCAGATAAACCCTCGGAAGCTGACTCGAGGGTTTCTTAAATGTTCCCAGGGATGGTTTCAGGGCCATGTCTTCTTTGAAGGATTACCCATGATTAATAAAAAGGAGCACTTAATAACCAGGAGTCTGGCATCTTCCTGATGGGCGTTCAGAGAGGCTGACGGGGAGCGTGTTGATGTCGGAGGCCCAGGACTACAAGCCGGACAGGACGCCTGCTCGGCCTCCAACGGGTGGCGTCCAGGGCGGGGAGGGCCTCCTGTCAGCTCTCCGAGGGTACGGCCTGGAGCCGACTGTGGCTGTGCTGGGTTCTGCCTCTGGTTGGTGAAACACCTCCTTCCATCTATCCCGCCCACTCCTTTCGCCAGACCAGCCGTGTGCACTTGCTCGGGCCCCCAAGGACCCATGAAGGGTGCCCCCTCTCTCCCAGGTCAACAGCGCCCGATGACGAAGCTGGGACGTCAGGGTTTGGCCCACGCCCGAGCTTACCGGTTCCCGTTAAACGTGGATTTGTATTCGGCTGTCGGGTGTAGCGCCTCGTCGGTGTACACGGGCACGGACGCCCGGACACACTCGTGGGAGCACTGCAGGGTCTCATTATAGGCCGTGAATATGTCCAGGCTGCTGGGCACCCGGGCGGGGGTGAAGTCCGTCAAGTTCTGGCAGCTCTCCTCCTGCTGGTTGACCTTCCGCTGGTGGCTGTTCCGACGCCTGTTCCCGCTTTGGGCGCAGCTGGAAGACAGAGGAGCCGGGCTGGGGTGTGGCGGGCAGGGGCCAGAACCCAGCACTGAGACTGGGGAACCTTCGTCATCCCATATTAGATGGTAATTCCCAGCCTCTTCACAAAGACCAACCATAATGAAATAATCAGCTCGCTCGCTCTCTCCCTGTTTGTATGTTTTTTTGTTAATAAAATTTGAATTTTAATGTGGCCATTATTGCAGGGCAGAGGATGAAGAAAGTGTCTGAGCTGTGTTATCCCAGAGCTGAGGCCCCGTCTGCCCCAAGGATGTCAGCCGGGCAGTGGTGGCTGACTCAGTTTCCCCATGAAGGGATGGGTACAGGTGGGGCTGGTCTGGTGGCTCATTCTGGCAGGGGCTATGTAACGGTCATCGGGGAGAATTATTATACGGGGGACCCTGCGTCCTCAGTCCTGCCCTTGCCCATGCTCCCAAGCTGGACATGAACATGGATGGTCCATCCTTCACGGCCATCAGGTCCGTGGAGAGATCTGGTCTGCATGCCCCATGGAGACTTCCCTGTTCCTCTGGACCACACAGCCCTCTCAGTACCACCAAGGATGGACATGGGAATCCCGGCCTTGTCAGCCAAGGGGTCTGGGGGAGCGAGCCATCGGTGACCCCTCCCAGTCACTTCCGATAAGTGGAAGTCCCATCCCAGTGGAGGAGAGCAGCTAGGAGGAAATTTGGGGAGCCCCAGCTTGGGGAACCAGTTCCCCTTCTCTCCTCCCTGCTGTGCTCAGAGCCAGTGCGGAAGGATGAGGCTGTGACAGGTGAGGGTCCATGAGCCCATCTTCCTGCAAGTCATGGACATGCCCTGTCTCATTTTCCAATGAGAGGAGCCCTGCTTCCTCGTGCAGAAGACCCACCCCATAAATAAGGGTGGGAAGATAAATGCAAAAGCCAGGGGACCCCCCCAAGGTCATGGAACATCCTCATTATTGCCTGAGTGGTCATCCCTAGAAGAACTCTCTGAGGCTTTGCTGCAAACCCAAACGTGGGAAACCAAGAGGGGACAGTGTCCCCCATCCCCTCTGGGGGCTGTCAAGATGGCCGATGGCATTTGCCCAGCCACACATCCATGGGATCCTGGGCCCCAGAGTCCCTTCTCTTGCCAGCCAGGCCCTGCCCAAGATGCCTCATGGTGAGTTTAGAGTTGTCCTCATCACCTGTCCCAGAAAATGCCCTGGGACTCGGGTTTGCTGGCCACCGGGAGGCCTCACTCGTTTGCTGTGAGGTCTGCTTTGGACCTGTGCCAGTCCCCGCCCTCCCAGCTCTGCTAACCCAGGAGACTGGCTTTCTCTCGGATCGCCGTCCTCTGGACACTGGGGAGCGGCTGCCACCCATCGGCCCCCTATGACGTCTGACCACCTCCCGCCGATGACCGCGGGATCGTCTGGGTGCACTACTCTACGAGGAGTCCGACCTTTGGTGCTAAAAGCGGACACACTTGCTGGAGGGGTGGCTGCGGGCAGAGGGGGCCCCAGAGGCGTGTGTGCGGCAGGGTCACCCGGCAGTGCCCGGTTTCCCCCGGGCTGTAGCAGGTGTGATCACCTAGCAAGGCCAACCTCAAAGTAGGCCAGTTTCCAGGAGGAAACAGGCGAAGACCAGCTACCCAGAGAAAAGCAATAACCTAGTTGGACAGACACGCAGCGGCCGCAGGAGGAGGGGAGGGTTCGGGCTGAACACGGCCCCTGCACAGCGGGGGCAGCGAGGGGTGGGCGCCGGCCCGCCCAGGCCGCTGGCGTGCTGGGTGGGTGGCGTCGGCAGGGACACCTGACACAGGCTCTGGAAACCAGAACACGGGCTGCCTGAGAAACTGATGGAGGCGGGGCTCGCTCGCATCCTGCAGGGAAAGCCGCGGTCAGGGGCACGCCCCGCCCAAGGCCAGTGTGGCGTCTGTGGCCGGCCAAGCTGCCGCGGGGCTGAAGGCGAGCGGGCTGCGGCCAGGCCACGAGCTGCCCCCGATTCTCTGGCCCAGATGAGGGAAACAATGGAATGCGAGGCGGGACCGGGTCTGAGAAGTAGGAAACACTCTGTGCACACTTCCCAGGGGACCCCCACAGCCCCCGTGTCCAGGCCAAGGGGCCGAGGAGCCTTACCAGTTTTTTAAGACGAGAGTTGTAATCAGAGCAGCTATGACCATGATGAGGGAGACAGTGATGGTGATGATCTGATGGACAGCCAGACCTGGAAAAGAGGAAGGGGGGCAGCCATGAGACCCGGGCAGGAGACACAGGAGGAACCCAGGAAGGGCGGGGCCGGCTCCTGCACACTCAGGTCTCTCCTTCCCCATGGCAGGTGCCGGCAGGAGCTGGGTCCCCTGGAGTCCAGGAAGGGAGGCCTCGGCCCTGGCATCTCTTGGTTCCCCAGCTCTCACCCGGCCCATGGGCAGCTGTGTCCTTTCCTGCACCTGCCAAGCCCCTCACCTGGCCCAGGTGAGCTCTGGCTGAGGCCCGCCCCCAGGACCTGTCACCTTTTCCGCCTGCTCCCACCTGGGTGAGTGCTCCGTTCCGGGCACCAGGCCTTTGAGTGGGAGCAGGTTTGGCCTAACCCGAGAGGGGCCAAGGCAGCCCAGGATTTGTTGGGAGGGAAGAGAGAGTGGACAAGGGTTGACCTCGTGGCAGGGGTTCACTGCATCCCTGGGGATCGCCTTCCTCTTTCCAGAGTCCCATCCAAGCTGCTCACTGCCTGTTGAGGCTCCAGGAATCAACGATCCGGGCCTCGCAGTTTTTGAGAAGTAGCTGATGCTTCTCAAAAGCCTGGAAAGGGACCTGCAGCCTAGCCTCGCTGGCCTGTGTCTGCTGTGTGTGTGCAGGGGAAGGAGGGTGCAGGGGTGTCCTGGGGGGGCAAGTCAGGGACAGAAGCAGGGCGGCCTGAGCCCCGCCTGAGAGCTGTCTGGGAACCCCACACGGGGATAGCAGAGGCCCGGGATTCTCTCCTGCACTGTCCCTTTGTTCCCACTCCTGTACCACCTTCCACTGACCACAGAGGCAGGGGATGGGCGGTGAGGCTCCCAACTCCGGTCTTCCACCAAGGCTATGTTCCTCCTGACAACACACCCGTCACGTCCTTCCTGGAGCATGGACACTGGGGACATGCCCGGCAGACGCCGCTGGTCCGTAAAAGCCATGTGCAAAGGCCCTGTCGCCCTCCGATCAGGAAGAACCCTTCCTACCTGAGGAGCTGGGCCATAAAGGTCCTGGGGGGGAGGGGGCTGCGGTGAGCCCTGCAGGGGGCAGCACCTCGTCCCACCGAAGGGCTAATTTCCCCGTGTCCTCGCACCTGCGAGGTGCAAGCACTTGCCTCTCGCCACTCCCAGAGTCCCCCTGCAGAGGCCCACCTGTCACCCCAGAGGAGCCCATCGGGTCCCTGGGTGAGAACAAGACGGGTGCACGCGGCCCTCCGTGGAGGATTTCGGAATGTGCGATTTTCCTGGCGGTCTCCCAAGGACACAGTCTTGCAAACAGATGTTACCTCTCTACTGAATACGATCCTCGTGGGGAAATTGCTAATAAATGATTCAAAGTTGGCATGGCCAGAAAACAAGCTTTCTCTTCCTGTGTGCCCGTCTTCAGGGCTATTTCTGTTTGTCGTCAGGGATTCCCATCCTGAGCCCACAGGATAAGCACCGCCAGGAAGACTGGAGAAGACACGGATGTGACGGAAAGCCCTCCAGGTATTCCTTCATGCCCCGACTCAAGAACCGTTATGGAGCGCCTACTGCATGCAGACGCTCTCAGCTTCGACGAGCTCGACAGATCAGCTTCCCTAGTGCCCATTTCTTCACTTGATCTCAGCCAAAAGGCTGAGAAGCGATCTAGCCCCTCCCCTTTTATTAAACAACAGCATTTACTGCTGGTTCTGGCCCAAGAAAGGGGCCTCGTCACCTTCATACCCGCCCCAGCCCCGCACACATCTAACACAGCCCCTTCCGACTGTCGCTCTGTGGCCAATCACATTTATACCTGAAAAGGAGAAAAGAAAAAACCCGCGGAACAACGAGAAACATAACGATATAGTCCTAAGGTTTGCCTTATTCTGGAGGCCCTTCTCCTGCCTTCGGTGTGAAACTTCCCCCATAGAACTCACCACGTTGAATTGCGGAGGAAATGAGAACTGGGTTAATAGCCAGACAAGGTCATGGGCTACGCGTTCCAGAAGGACCCTGCCAAGGCTTCCCCTGTGATCAGTCAAAACCATCATCAGCCTGCACTTTTGCACCTGACTGACGAGAAGCCTGGCGCTGAGGGACGAAGCGACTTTCCCACCGTCGTCTGGCAGAGCCAGGACCAAAGGCAATTCTCTGCTCTGAGCCTCTGAGAAAATCCAGCATCGGACGCTCAGCTAACCCGTCTGTAGCTGCCTCCGGGTCGTCAGACTCGCTAGAGGCAGACGCCCGAGGACCCCTCCCATACTTGACTTGCAGGGCAAACAGGCTTCTGCTGCAGCGCCTGGCCCCCAAGTTCTGACGGGCCCCTGGGGTCACGCATGGAAGATCCACAGTTACAAGAAGATCTCACAGACCCCATGCTCATGACGGCGGAACAAGGATCAGGCCTTTTGACATGTGGCAAGAATGACACTTGTAAGAAGCAGGTTGGAAGACAGAAAATCCATAAGGACGACTCCTGGCTTCCTCTCGGGGAGGCCGGCTACTAAGAAGAGAACAGAACAGCATGTGAGAAGCGGTGTCCTCTTCCCATCATCTGCCCCGTTATTCAGTCCTCCCCGAGTGCCAAGAGTCCTTTCTTCATCTGCGAATATCCCTCAAGTCTTTGCGTGGATGCCGGGTGGGCGAACCTTGCCACGAAGGGCCAGAGAGTAAATATTTTAGGCTTTGCGAGCAGTGTGGTCTGTGTCGCAACGTCCCGATCCGGCCATTACGGGGCAAGAACAGCCATGGATGATATGGGAAAAAAAAGGCATGGTTATGTGCCAATAAAACTTTATTTATAAGAACAGACAACAGCCAGACTTGACTCACAGGCTGCAGTTTGCTGGCCACTAATTTAGGTGAGTAGCTGAGGGTTTGTCTTATCAATTAAATTGAATATATGTCTACTTTGAAAGATTGGTCAAAGCTGGGACTCAGACTTCAGGCCTTTGGTTCTGAAGACCAGAACCTTCCCTCTCCATCATTAAAGGTTTCCAGAGTTCTGAGAATGTCACCGGCCACTGCCAAGGGGACTTCAAGGACAGCCACTGCCTCGGACGGTCACAGTCAGCAACGGGCAGCTCTGTCCTGCGGCTTTGCCCGCGTGAGGCTTCAGAAAAGATCACTTTGTGTGACAGCTTCCTTGAGAACTCAATGAGACAGGATTCTTGATTTTTGGAAACCAAACTCCAGGGAGAATTTTATCAATGTAGTCCCTCTAAGGGCCTCAGAAATATTTCAGCCACATGTCTTTCAATTTTCTCCATGAAGTTTGAAAGGGAGCTGCATTTTGCAAAAAGGCAAGAACGTGCAGATCTCAGAACTGGTGTGTCCAGCCACTGGCTCTCCCTGCCCCATGCAAATGGCGGGGTTCTTAGGAGGTTATCCCCCCGATTCTCTCCTTCCTCACTAACTTCTCCCAACACTCACACCTGCAACAGCGTTCCCGCAGGTCAGGTCCCTTGTGGACATGACACAGTGCAGGTGGGAACATCCGTTCCACAAACCCTACTGACCCCGGGAAAGGCAACGCTTGAACAGCGTCTACGCAGCTGTCAGGCAGGCTGTGACCGGTGAATGACGATGTCACCGGAGGGAAGGTACACCCAGGAAAGGGCAGAAAACACAAAATTCTCCTCTCCAGTACAAGGTCAGTACCAAAACCATCCTCAAATTCTCTGTGGTTCAGTCATGGTCCCAGAGGGCACTGCACGCTGTGGGGGGGTTCTTGCTTCCCCTTCCTGACAGGTGTTGCCGTTCCTGCTACTTTAGGGGCTCTCTCGGCTCCTGGTAATTGCCACTGTATTTGCCTCTCGCCACTAATGTGCAAGGAATCAGCTGCCATCCAGATAATGAAAAATCATACCTGGAATAATGGATGGGGACAGATGGATTAGCAAACTCTGCATCAATCAATAGGGTTTTTATGGTTCTATTTGTGGGGGTTTGTAATAAGATCAGGTCCTGGAGATTGATGGGGAGCTGGTAATCCATCTCCGGGGCTGGATGACTTTCTCATTAAGAGGCCGAAGCGAACGCGGGCCACTGTCCATGGCAAAAACCAACCCGACGAGGGCCTTCTCTCCTAGCGCTCGGGGCGCGTGCGTGGCGCACCGGGCTGGCGCCCTGGGACAAAGGCAGGGGCGATGGCGCTGGGGTGTGCTGAGGCAGAGGAACCTCAGTAGCTCACCGCATGGTGCGGGGACCTCATGTGCCTGCACTGTGGGAACCACGGACGGTGACCAGTGGGTGCAAGGACGTCTGTCTTCAGGAGCTTGAGGGGGGAGAAGGCACAGGGAGTTTCCAAAGTACCAATCGCACGGCAAAAACATTTCTTTTCCACAAAGGCTGCAGAACACGGGCTGCGCAGCACGGCTCTGACTAACGGTCCGGGGAAGGCGGGAAGCTCGCCACATGTGCCGCACGACGCCGGGCAGTCCAGCCCAGCTCTCCGGAGAAGGACGCCCTCTGAGGCTGGGGCTTGTTCTGAGGCACTTGGCCACCTCCTGCGACAGGGAACTGCTGAGGGAAATTGTGTCTTCCCAAACCAGGGTGTTCTCAGAGAAACAGGCTAGCTTCTGGGGCGGGGGAGACAAGGAAGCGTGTCATTTTCTGAGGGACCCTGCAGGGTGTTCCATGTGGTGGGGGATGAGGGGGCCCGGAGCCAGGACCCCGTGAGAGGAAGATGCCTCCCGCCGGAACGCTCTCTGGCTTAGGGCAGGGCTCCCCCGAACAGAGAAGAGAGCTGCAGCCTGGAAGGAGCTGTGCTAACACCTCGGGATAACATGGTGAAGGTGAAGGTGAGTCCTTGAGGAATCCCCCCAAGGACTCAAGTCGGACTGTCCTTAGCCGGCGACCCGTGGCCCCATCTGGGACATCTCTGGTGGTCACACAGGGAGGAAGAGGTGGATAGAAGCCAAAGGCGCCAGCTCTGTCTTCCTGTGCAGAGGGCAACCCCATAAGAAGGAGTGACCTGGCCCCCAACGTCACTCACTAACAAAAGGAACGCGTGAATGACACGAGGAGACAGGGTCCCCATCGCAAACCATCCAAATTGACTTGCCGCGATGCCATCCCCGTGTAGCATGTGGGCAGTGGGTCAGAAATGTCCGATCACAGCCCCTGTGACCACAGAGGTGAAAAGCAGTCCTCTGCCCATCACGTCCTGTTCTCCCTCCAGCCACCTCCTCCTTGGTGGCGAGGCACGGCCGGCAGAGGGCCTGCAGGACTGAGTCGGCCCCATAAGGGGGTCAGGAGCACCTGAGGGGTAGCAGGTGTCCCGCATTGTCTTTGGCAAATTCGTCTATAATGCTCCCCACAACCTCAAGCAGAGATGCTCCCCATTTCTGCAGGGAGGTTAGGGGACTTTTTCAAAGCTGCACGGTGTAAGGTGGGAGGTCCCCAAGACGACCTTCAGGTTCAAAGATTCACTCAAAGGACTCGGAATTGAGCTGTTGCACTCAGTTTTGGTTTACTAACTGTGTAAAATCAGAGATTAAAATCTGCATGGGGAAGAGGTGCAGGGGGCAGAGTCCGGGAGAGAAAAAGGGTGGTCTTAGCTCCAGCCCGACCAGAGGGGAGCGGACACCCTGGAGCCCAAGGCCCCCACCATGAGTCCCATTATTAGTCCAAGACACTCTCATCAGGCAAGACACTGACCTCCCAGGAGCTGGGCTCAAGGTCATTTCTTTGAGCAAGGGTAACCCTTTCCTGCTAAGAAAGGCAGCGAAGACCCAAGAAAGTCATGACTCAAACACAAGCAGGCTTGTTCTGGGGCCCATGCCTTGAGCTGGTGTCGTGCACAGCCCACTGGAGAGCAGTGGTCCTTCCACCCTGGGGGGATGGCCAGTGGCCATGCTGCTACGATCTGGAGAGAATGTGGGGGTCATCACGCACACCTCACTCCAAAAGGGGCTCCAAAAGGGACCTGAAGTTGGGCTTGCTCTGCCGGCATTCGGCTCATTAAAGCTGTCCCACCCACAGGTCAGCCACATGGAGGAGCAAATTCCTCGGACAAGGAGAACCTTCTCTGCCTTTGGAGACTCTCCTGCATTGTAGAGCCCAGTGGGGAGACAGTGGGATCTGGGGGCCAAAAAGATTGCCCAGCAGCCAGGTCCAGACCCCGAACAAATGCAGCAGGGCCCATGTAGAGTTTGGGAAACTCCAGCCACCCCCAGTGCTGTTGTCATTTTATGGTTTGAGCTGTGTCTTCCCAAAACTCCCATGTGCAAGTCCTAACCCACTGACTCGGAATGTGACCCTTTCCGGAAACTGGGTTGTTGCAGACGTGACTAGTTAAGATGAGGTCATACTGTGTCGGCGGCCCCAACCCAGCATGACCGGTGTCCTCATAAAAGGGGGAGATTTGGAGACACACAGGCCCACAGGGACAAGAGCAGAGTTGCGCCCAGGAACCACTAGACGCCAGGAGAGGGGCTGGAACATCCTTCCCGGGAGCCTTGGGAGGGCGCGTGGCCCGGCCTTGCTCTCCTCTTCTGGCTTCCAAAGTGTGGAAGGTGGTGACTCTCGCTGCTGAGCCCACCCACTCCCGGTGCGCTGTGATGCCAGCGCTCGGGACCTCAGCTGACATGCTCTGCGGGGGGCCCAGGAGCCATGGGGGGTCGATCAGAGTCACGGAGGCCCATGGCCCTCTCTCGACTCTGCGACTCTGCAAAGCCACCGTCCCCCACCCGGCTGACTTCGGCCAGCCCCAAGATGGCTGTGCCGGCTCCTGGGAGCCCAGACCCTGGGCAAGCGACCTGGTCTTCCCCCCACCCCGAATTATGTCCACCTGCCCCACCTCAGAATAGGACCTGATTTGGAAATAGGGTCTTCAGCAGTTTAATTAATTACCTAAGCACCTTGAAATGAAATTGCCCAGGACTTAGGGTGGGTGGTCAGGGCAATGGCCGGTGTCCTGATAAAACCCCGGGGTGGGCACAGAGAAATGTGGAAGAAATCCACGTGGTGGTGACGCAGGGGCTGGAGGTATGTGGCCAAGAGCCCGAGGCCGCCAGCAGCCACAGGACCCTCTCCTAGATGCAGGCAGGACCCTCTCCTAGAACCTTCGGAGAGGGTGTGGCCCTGCAGGCGTCTGGCTTCTGGCTTCAGTCCTCCAGAAGCTGGCAAGAATGAACTCCTGTTGTTTCAAGCCCAGGGCTGTGGGACTTGGCCCCCGGCGGCCCCAGGGGATTTGCACACTTGCTTTGTCTCACTTGACTCCTCTGTAAATAAGACCCCAGGAGAATTTATTTGGAGGCGGAGGAACATCGTTAGCCACAGGGCCTGCGCACAGTAGGCCTCTGCGCTGGCGGGCGTCTTCCCCATATGGTCATGAGGACGGGCCTCGGGAGACCCGCTTCTCCCTGCACACACACAAGCCTTCTCAGGCAGGATGCCAGTGGGACTGAGGTTTGGATCTCTCCCAGTCCCTGGGGTCGCTGACACCACACTGAAGTAGGAAGGCCCGAGGGCCAAAGGCAGCACACCCCCCAATTCTGCAACTGGAGCTTTACGGGCACATGGAATGTCTGAGGCTGCTTTGGGGCTACCAGGGAAGGGCTCGGTCGTGGGGCCCGGACACCTAAGAAATCTGCTCTCTGTCCCTTTAGGAATGAATTGGGGGCCCCTGCCCTAGAGGACAGAATTCCAGTGGTCGCTGCTGTGTGTGCCTGGCGGAGATGGGGGTGGGGGTGGCTGGGGACAGAGAGGACTGGCCCTCCGTGGCCCTGCCGCCCCCCCTTGTCTCAGGGCCTCTCCCTCCGCGGGACTACACACACGGTCAAGCCTCTTGGAAGAGGGTGCTCGTGGAAATCTGCATTTCGGAGCTGAATTTGACGGCTAGGAGATGGGGTTACTCACAGAGGCCAGACCCCGTCCATCTGGTCCCTTGGACTCACATTCACGGGCAGCAGCGACCAGGAGGCCGAATGGAGGCCCAGGAAACATGCCTCCCACCTTGGGGGGTCTGCAACCTCCCAGAGGCCGGGTCAGACCTGCTCATTCACCGGCAGCATCATTTCTGAGCAGAAAGGCGTGTCCTGGGTGAAAACCCAACCCCTCAGAGAGGAGGAGATTCTCGACTTCAGGAGCTGTGAAAGCTCCCTCCTCGCCTCTGCCGCTACCTCTCTCCTGCTTTGTTTGCTGCTCCCTCCCTCCCATGCACAGGCACGCACAGAGGGGCACACATGCACACACACACACACAGGCACAGGCACACATGTACAGAGGCACACATGCATGCACACGTGAGCACACACATGCACATATCTACACACAGGCACACATGTACACAAATGCACACAAGACACAACCACACACACATGCACACAAGGGCACACGTGTGGAAGCACACATGGGCACACACACGAATTCACACACACACACATTTGCACACACACGCACACATGCATGCACATAGGGACACACATGTACACAGGCACACATACATGCATGCACACACGGCCACACAAGCACACACATTTGCATGCACACACATGCACGCACACGTGGGCATACAACGCACACACTGAACTTATTGCTCATCTCGTTCAAGAGCAGACGCTGCTGTTGCTCAGCTTTGAGCTCGGTAGCCAATACGGGAATGACCCACTTCTGTCACTCCCAAGAGCACTGGGATGTTTCAACAAAGGATGGCAGGCGAGGAAGGAGTGTGCATGGAGCCAGCCTCGCTCTGTGCTAAGGTGATGTCAGGTGCAGGGGAGGGACACCCCACGGTGCCCCTCAGCCAGCACTTCCGGCCGGCAGAGGGGCTTCTGCTCTGCAGCCGCACGGTGCGTGAGCACGGTGGCCAGGGCTCTGGGTCCCGCGAGTCAGCGGCTGGATTACTCACCAGCAGCGCCGGCGCCCACCATCAGTGAGGAGTCCACGTTTAGCCCGCACGATATGAATGGGCCACAACCCTAAGCAAACAGTGCAGGACTCCCCCCCCAGCCTGGCCGCCTCCCTCTCCGAGCATCCTCGCCATGTGACCTGGATATTCCAGTCCCGAGGAGGATGTGCCGGCACCGCCGTGGCGCTCCCGGTCAGGACCCAGTGCCCTGTGGGTGCGCCGAGGGCAGAGACTATTGCTCATCGGTGGTGTGTGGGCAGAAGTTGGCCCTGAGCGTGTCGGGCGGCTCCTTTGAACTTTTGGGGTCACCAGGAGACCCCAGGACAGATTGGCGGCCAGCCCAGCTGAGCTGACAGACAGACTGCCACTCCGAGGGTGTCCTCCCGCAGGCGCTCACCCTGAGGTCTGGGGCTGCTTGTTACGTGCTGTCGTTGCTGGGCCCACAGCTAAGTGACACTCTCCGTGAAGAGGGAGGGGACGGTCCAAAGAGAAGGAGCTGTGTGGACGAAGGTCAGAGGAGACTGCCAGGGGGGCCTCATGGCAGGACGGTCCGGCGGCTTCAGGTCCCGAGAGCACAGAGTGTCAGACATCACCAGGTGCCACAGCTCACTCCCTGTGCTGCCAAGGTCCTGAGTGGCTTCTCACACATGAGCCACGGTCTCAGGGTCTCCCTGTGGGAACCCAGTTCCGACACGTGGGAGGAAGGGGAAGGGATATGGGACAGACCGGGTTTTCTTGTAGAGAAGGGTTTAGGGAGGCGGCTGGGGCAGACTGAAGGCACCTGCCCACGGGAGCTTTGATGAACGCAGACCGTGGCCTTCCCTGGCAGCCCTTCGCAGTGTCCAAAGCAAGAGTTCTGTGCTGTCCTCGGAAGGGGGCCCCGTGTGCGGGAGGCTTAGCTCCCTGCTCGAGACTCCTGATGCACGAGTTTGAGAACTGTCTGGTCAAGAAGCCCGTTTCATGGAGCTGGCGAGACCCAGCACAGCCCAAACAGTCCGACACAGGCACTCTCCCCCTGCAGCACGTGCGCGTCTGAACCCCGGCGGAGTTCGCTCTCCTTGGAGCTGGGAGGTACGCCGGCTCAGGGGAGGAATGACCCTCATCCCCCGTCCTGAGGGCCTGCTGTCCGCAGCTCCCCCAGGGCAGCACCCACCTGCTGCCCCCACGGCCCTCAGCAGACAGTTGTGGGGTGGAGAGAAGAAACTCCGCTTAGGAGACCCGGATCTGGGGCACCTGCTCCTTGTTGCCTGGCCGTGACTTGGACAAGACCTGCCTCGATGGTCAGAGGTCAGAGAAGGGCTGTCCATGACGCATGTCGATGACGAGGCCCCCAGAGCAGCCCGGAGCACTGGTCCTGGGCTCTGAGCCGGGCGGCCCCACCATGTAGCGCTTGCCATTCCACCAAGCCCCTCCCTGCTGCTGGTGTCTGGACTGGGGCCCCGTGCTGGCCACTACTCTGTCTGCACGCCCAGAGCTGGAGCTCACCGCTGCATCGCTCACCGATGGAGCTGTGGGAACCCATCAACGGCGACCTTCCAGTGACCGGCAAGCTCCCAGTCCAACCTCTGGACTAACCAAGTCTGAGGGGCAGGGGGGACGGTCCAGCCTGGTCTCTTCAGAGCGCTATGCAGCCTGCACACAGAGCCCGGGGGCTCAGCCGGTGGTCAACTCTGCCCTCAAAATTCACTGATGGTGTGGACGGAGCCAGCAGGAGGCCGACGCCAATCCCTGCGTTCCACTAAAATCCCTACAAAGCCCTCAAGTTTGGGGAAACTGCAAGGCAATTCTGATGGGGTGGGGAGCGTGGCAGAGAAAAGGAAATGTGGGAGTGCCCACCAGCTTCCCACAGGGGTGCTCGGAGCCCTTTTTAAAAGCTTCCTGGTGGGGAATATCCTTAATCCCAATAGCAACCACTGTTTTTATGCCGCTAACTGCCATTCTACTAAAAGCAATAAACAGACATATAGACGCATTTAACAGGGCCCAATATTCCCTCCCCGACCCAGAGGCCGCGTGTGGCCCTCCTGTTGCCCTCGGACAGTTGTCTGATCCCCCTTATCCCACTGGGAGGCCCTTTGATGAGAATTACAGCCGTCCTCACCACCCACAGCTCCAAGGCAGGGCCACCTGGAGGTGAGAAGGGCAAGACATGGAAGGTCTGGGCAGTGGTGGCTCCAGGCCAGGCCCCATGAGGCCAGGAGAGGAGGGAGGAGGGCCTGAGGGGTGGGAGGCGCAGGGGAGGGGTGGTGTGGTGGATGATGGAGGCTGACAGGGAAACATCAGCCTTTGACTTTGGTGTGTGGTCCTCACGACATCTGAAGCCACGTTGGCAAGTCAGCCTTTCAAGGCCCAAGCCTTTCAGGGCCCAAGAAACCAACAGAACATCCAAGCTCAATCTGGGGGACCAGAAGCCAGGAGGTCCCTGTGAGTTTGGAGAACAGAAGAGGCGCTGGTCTCCCACCCCCAAGAGGACAGCCGTGTGGACTCAAGGAGGGGTGTGCAGGCTGCAGACAGAAACAGGGGCTGAAGCCTTCTGAGGAGGATGGGGCTTCCAGAATGATGGAAACCCAGTTTCCAGTCCTTGTGCTCCCAACCTAGTTGGCTGAGGAGCAGCCTCTGGGGCAGGAGTCCGCAGACATTCCCTGTGAAGGGCCAGGGGTCAGCAGTTTAGGCTTGGAGGCCCATAGGGTCTACACCACAACCACTCACCTCTGCCCCTGCAGCTCTGAACCTGCCACAGATCCAGACAAAGAAATGGGTGCAGTCATGTCCCAGTAAGACCCTGCCTGGGGCCACTGACATTCAAATATCAAACAATTTTCATGTGTTATAAAACACCATCCTTTTGATTTGTGCTACCTCTTTTTTTAAAACAAGACTTTATTTATTCATTTGAGAGAGAGAGAGCGAGCGAGCGCATAAACAGGGGGGAAGGACAGAGGGAGAGGGAGAAGCAGACTCTCTGCTGATCAGGGAGCCTGATGTGGGACTCAATCCCAGGACCCCAGGATCATGACCCAAGCCAAAGGCAGAGGCTTAACCCACTGAGCCACCCAGGTGTCCTGATCAGATTCTGTTTATAGCTTTTCATCCACAATGCCCAGCACTGAACCGAAGTTTACTGGGCACACCAGGGGACAGCAATGAAGAACAACATCCAGGAGGAAAGAGATGACAAAAGAAATGCTCTCCTAGAATCACCAGGCGTTGGTGTGATCAGGTGCGAGCTTTAAAATTCAAGGTGATTAATATAGTAAAGAGACTAGATTGTAAGAAGGAGAACTTCCAGAGGGAATGGAGGCTTACACAGATACTAACATCTTAGACATAAATCGTGTCTATGGACAATTTACATAGTTCTAGGTAATTTTGAAGAAAACAGAACCAATTCCTGCTAATTCCTGTGGGATGGGAATTCCCAGGAAGCTGCAGTTCCCTTTCTGGGTCCTGGTTTCCCCACTCACGTAATGAGTAATTTAGTCTGCATTAGTGGTCCTCCAACCGTCCTCTGGAGCCTGGACACTGTGCTTTCAGGGGCCGTGGGAGACTTGAGGACAGTCTGGGGTCCCCTCTCCCACCTTAACTGTGCTGCCCTACTTCAACCTCTTCTCCATACTGGGGGTACAAGATTTCCCTAAAAAGAACTGTGAAAACCTTTGGATGGATCAGTGAGGGGGGCCTTTCCAGCAGCAACGATGCATGATTCTATCAAAGAAGGAGGTTTGTGACAGGCTCCAGCTAGACTTTTCAGAGGAGGGAAGGGACAAGCAGGAGGGGCCCCTGAGGGGGACCTGTCTGGTGGCCAGAACAAGGGCCACGTGGCCAAGGAGCCACAGGGGCCTGATGAGGTCTTTGTGGGCCCCCCTGAAGCCTCCCTCCTCCCAGTGCTCCCGCTGTTGTCTCACGCCTTGAATTTGCCATTTTGGTCCTGGTTTTATAGATGTCTTTGAGAGGCAAACCCCTTGTAAGAATAAATCTTTCAGGTGACAGTGCAATGGGGTGGGGTGTGTGGGAAGGCGTGGGAAGTCAAGATCACTTCTTATTGGCTGAATGATTCAAAAAAGCAAGAGAACCTTGGGTCCTGATGCAAGTGGTGTCGTTGAGAAGCAAGGGACCGCGGGAGGCCGGCGCCCCCGCCCCCAGAGGACTCCATGCAGAAGCTCTACTAAGGCTCTGCTTATGTGTCTGATTTACACTCTGCAACATAATAATCCTATTAGCTTAGCACTCACTATGTGCTCGGTGGACCGCTCGGCCTTCCCAGCTTTGTAGGATGGGAAATGTGGGCTCACGGTGATTGTCCCGAGTTCCCCCCAGGCCATCCCATCTACCCTCAGAGCCAGGGTTACCATCTCTCTCCCGACAGCATCTTCTCCTGCTGGGACTCCCACTGGCTGCCTCCGCCCTGTCTGCTGGGAGCTTCCCCTGGGGTAACTGCGCCTCCAAGCACACAGCAAGCCTGCTCCTTCCTTGCCCTCATCCCAGTGTTCGTCCTCCTCTTCCCCGCTCCCTTCTCCTCTTCCTGCCGGTTCAACCCCTCCCTTTGCGACACCCTTGGCTTCGGCCTCCTCATGTGTCTGTGGTAGATCCCTCGATGCACTGAGCCCTGGACTCTGCACAGTGCCCTTCCCGGCTAACCTGCCTTGTCTCACTGTGGGCACTGCCAGCACCACCCAGGGAGATGGCAGGCGCATGGCATGGGAGGGGGTCTGGTGGCACTAGGATTGGGGGGCTGTGAGCAGGAGGCCCAGCCCAGTAGCCAGGCCCTCCCTCAAGCCCCTCAGGCCCTGTGTCCCCAGTCACCTGTGCACCTGGCTTCTGGCCAGGGCTGGCTGTGTGTCCATGCCCAGTGGCCCACTCCTATCATTCTGGAAAGGGACACAGGCTTTGCAGAGGGCAGGGATGCTTCTTCCCTTGCTTTCATCTCCACTGCATCCTGTCCTCTTGGATAGTGTCACCATTGGGTCTGCTCACTGGTCTGTCTTCAGATGACAGGCTGGATCCTGGGTGAAACTGGGGAACAGACCCCCAGGCAGAACATGCAGAGCCATGAGGACCGCGGTGCACGTGGCTCGGGGTGGGGCCCTTTCCTTCAGCTCCCACGGATACCAGCACCGAGCAGAGCGCACTGCCCCCAGGCTCCTCACACAGCCCACTTTCTGGAGCCGCGGGCAGTCACAATGCTCACTCCCAGTCACCCCACGTGCCCTAGGCTGTGATGGACCCAGACGCCAAAGTCCTTCCCAGGCCACACAGTGCTCGGCCAGATCCGTAACCATGTCATCCCTGGAGGACGGTGAAGAAATGGTTGTGACAAGGAAGAAACAGGTGGTGTGCAGGAGAAGCCCCTGGGGCACCGGCATGGGAGGTCCCCTGGGGGCAATGGAGCACTGCCCTCGGGGCCCCCAGCTGGGCTCCAGAAGTGGCCTGGCCAGCGCCAGCTCGGGGACCCTGGGCAAGGAGGTCGGCAGACCATTAGAGACTCGGGCTCTAGAATGGGAATCAGCAGAAGCTGTTCGCTGCCTTCCTCACTGCCAAGCCCCGGTCAGGATGGTGGGGCGCACCCCTGCCTCCTGGCTGCCCCATCGGATACGTCTCCTTCTCCCTGGGACCACGGTCGGCGCTGTTGGAGAGGAGCACGCACATCGTTTCTCCCTCTTTCCTCCCTGTCTGGCTGTCCCTCTGTCTCTGTCTGTCTGTCCCTCTCTCTTGGAAGTCTGGATCCCTTCCTCTCTAGTCCCGTCAGACCAAACGGGGGCTGCGAAGCCCTCTTCCCGAGGTGACAGCAGGGGTCCCGGGGCAGGGAGGGAGGACGAGGGGGTTTCACAGGCGATTTCTGAGCTTTTCTGGGCCCCCCACCCCCACGGCACGGGCCCCACCTCAGCCCCATCCTTAGGGGACCCACTTGTGCCGGCCGGCGGGGGGACGACGGCTCTGCCTGTACAGGTGCGCCGTTCCTGCCAGGCCTTCTCAGAAACCATTTTTAAAAGAGTTATGAGGGTGGCAAGGGCACCTGTCAGGTCCCTTTGGCCACTTCCTGTGTCCTTCTTTAGCACAGATTCTCAAGGGCAGGGAAGCAGTCCAGCCTGGGCAGCGTGAAGTGCGTCCATACCTCCTGCCTCCCCCTGCTGCAGGCCTGTGCACACACACGGCAAACACAAGTACACACACATACAAACACACCCTTCTTACACACTTGACTCCCTCTGTTGCAGCTTGTGCACACACACCCTTTCCTTACACACGGGCCGCTGCACTCCTCCCACAATTGGTCGCTGTGCCCCTCTGTGCGCACACCCTTAGTGGTGAAGGGGACCTGCCAAATCCTGTCGTACCTGGACTGCCTCTTACGGCTCACACCTCCCACACTGCCCTTCCTCCGGGTCACCTGTCCTCCGTCCTCCGACAACCTGCTCTGGGAAGGGCAGATTCAAATGCACAGAAGCACCTGAGGTCCCCGCGTGGCCCTGGGACTACGGTGTCCCTGCCTCCCTCCGCTCTTTGCAGAGGCCCTGTGGGTGGGGAGTCGGATGCCGTCTCTGCTTCCCAGATGGAGGACCACGGTTGCAGGACGAGGTGACTTCTCCAGAGCCACTCCTCAGCTTGAGCACAGTGCAGCTTGAGGGTGCTGCTGGGCCCCGTGCCCGTGGGAGGCACAGGTGTAGGTCCTGGGGGCCTGGGGGCTTCCTGTAGGCTGTTCAAGCTCCCCCCGGGGTCTTCATACCCACACAGGGCATACCAAGTTACTGGGACGGAGCTACCAGGAAGCTCTGAGGCTCAGGGCACGGTGAAGGGTGGGTGGGGGGCAGGGACACGTGAGGAGAGCAGCACTGTCACCCGTTGTGGGCCCCCCCAAGAGACGGACTAGAGTCCCCACCCCGGAGCCTCAGAACGTGGCCTCATTTGTACACAGGGTCACTGCAGGTGAGATGAGGCGAGATGAGGCTGCACGGGGCAGGGAGGCCTCCAGCAGTGTGACCGGGGCCCTATAAGAACAGGAGCAGACACCCGAGATGCACACGAGACAGAGGTGAGGCCAGCGTGACTCCCAGGAGCCCGGGGAGTGGAAGAGGTGGGCAGGATCATCCCCCAGACGCCGGAGGGAGCCCGGCCCTGTCCACACCTGGATCCCAGAATCCCGGCCTCCAGACTGTGACAGCAAAGTTGCTTCCAGCCCCCAGCACGCAGGGCTTGGTCACAACAGCCCCAGAGGCTGGCACAGCAGTGAAGACTAGTTTCCGTGGGGTCAGGGGGCCGAGTCCTTACGGGAGGCCTTGTCCGCGGCAGAGGCCGGGCTGGACCAGCACAGCCTCGCCCTGCACGCCCTGCTTGCCCTGCAGCGCGAGAGCTCCCGTGGACAATTTGCACCGTCTGTACCAGCAGCACGGGGACCACGGGGACCCAGCCCCTTCCCGCCATGGTGTGTGGTGACCGCCTTGCACCGCTGTCTCCTCTGAGACACTAAAGGTCACCAGCTGCCTCCCCGGCTCAGATCCCAACGTGCGGGCGGCAGCTCGGCCAGGCTGGGCAGAATCAAGCCAACAGACAGCACAGAGCCTGCTGTTCCTCCGGCCGGACTGCCGCCCCAGCCGGCGCCCGCCGAAGCACAGAAACTCCGACGAACGGAAAGCAGTGGAAACAGTGTGTGTAGCAAACACGACTGTTTTCATCCCAAACCATAAACGTCTTTGCTGTCACAGTGTCAAATGAGCTCCGGAGCAGGCCTGGCGGGGTCAGCGCTGGCCAGGTGGGTCCTTGCGCACAGGGTGGCGGCCCCCACTGGGTGCTGGGCGGCGCAGGTGCCGTGGGGGCCCGGGACGCACCGTATTGCTCACCGTGCGGTAGTAATCTCAGGGCCACACGCTCCACTAGCAGGCCCGGAGAGCAGCCCGGACACACCCGAGTCCTCACTCCCTGGACTCTGAATGTGGCCTTTTTGGAAGCACAGATTTTGTAGGTGTCATGAGCTAAGGACTCTATCCCCGGGGGACTAAGGGTGGGTCCTCACTCCCGTGGGGTGGAGACCGGGTGGGGGGGGGCTAGGACACACAGAGACACGGGGACAGAGGTTGGAGCCGTGCCCCGTGAGCACCCAGGCACGGGAAGAGGCAGGAAGCTTCCTGGTATCCCCAGGGAGCTCATACGTAGACTCCACTGTCTTCACCGTACAGGGAGGACCCGTCCAGTTCCCCTGTAGTCCCGTAAGGGGCAGAGCCCGTGATAGACACAGCTCAGCCTGATTCCAAAACCCTTCCTCTCTCCACGCATGCTCAAGTCCCAGCCAGACCCCGAGGCAGGCCACTCACCCCAGCAGCAGGGGACTCAGGAGGAGGACACTCTCCCAGAGAATGTGAATCCCAGTACCCAGTGGCCTCCACTGGCCGGGCTGCACCTCAGATCCCCAAATGATCCGCTTACCCTGGACGCCAAGGCAAGCAGAGCGCACGCCTCACAGCTTTCAGAGATGCCCTTTCATCCCACCCCTCCATCGGGGTGCTCTGGAAGCTCCGAGATGAGCATCACTCATGACGGAGCTAGATCAACACGGCAAGCTGACTGGCAAGGGAGGGTGGTGCGTGGGTCCGGCCGAAGGAGGCAGGGGACCCCCGAGAGGTGCTCCCTCAGGCTCTCTGCCCAACGTTGTGCTGAGCTTTCTTACCGTCTCACCAGGGCACCTAGACTTGTGCATGCTGCCATCAAAGCCGGGACATGGGGGAGGCACTCCTCCCAGAGGCACAGGGAGAAGCCAAAGGCTCGTAATGGGGGGAAGAAAACAGCAAAGCCGGGTCACCTGCTCCTCTTGGGCAGCAAGGAGCCCACAGTCACGCCCGAGGCTGCTTCAGCCCCAGAGCCCACGTCCGCTGCTTCCCGGTGCCGGTGGAGCCGGAGGCCCTGGAGCAATTAACTTAGGAAATTGTCATCCCGGACTCTCCAACAGACGCCAGCACTTGAGCGTGTCTCTGATGACCATTGTTGTTTAGCTTGATCGCGTGTGATTATTTCAATTCCAGCTGCGAAGGGGGAAACGCAGCTGGAAGTACCACCGGGATTGCCTTGCTTCTTCCCTTCCTAGGACGCTCTAAGGGGCCCTCTCCTGGGCGTGGTGGTGTTGTTGACCTGGGATGGAGGAGGTGCAGGTAGGGTCCGAACCCCTGGGTCCCTTAAGAGCTACTGAGGGCAGGATTCGGGGCCCGTGTAGGTCGGCCTCTCTCCCAAAGCTCCCGTAACCCACAGATCTTACTTCTGCTTTCGGTAACTCTTCATGGTGCCGTCACCACCCCTGAAGCAAAGCACTGTGCTTGGCTGGCAGCTGGAATCTGTGTGTCCACACGGTGTGTGTGCTGCATGTGGATGGCTGAGCAGGGAGGCTTGTGTGCCTAAGTGCACACACGTGTGTATGTGTGTGCACACACGTGCCTGTGCCTGCATCCAGATCCAGCCTCCGGCCGAGCTCAGCCAGGCTTGTGTCTCCCTCCACGGGGCCTCTCCCGTGGCACTCAGCACCATGCTCTCTGACGGAGCTCAATAATAGCTCTGTTGATTGATTCACTGACCTTGGACAGATCACTTAAATTCTCAGCCTACTCATCTGCTAGAGGGAAAAACTGTGAGTCCTTTTAAGATCATGAAGCATGATACAGATGTAAGGATTACGTGTAAGGCTGAAAACAGGGGGATGGCCACATCCAGTACTTGGAGCCAAGGCTCTTTCTGGGCTGAACCCACACACAAGGGGCTGCCCCATGCGCTCCGAAGCTCTGGCCTGGCCTCACTGCCCTTGACAAATGACTCAGGCACGCCCGGGGCCCATCTAGACTCAGATGTCCCTTGAAGTCACGGTGGCACTGATCATGCGGCTCTGCGTGTCCTCTCCCCTATGCCCTGCCTATACCCCCTCTCAACAGCCTCTACCTGTCCACACAGATCCCGTCCCTCCCAATCACTTCACTCCCCGGACCAAATTGCAGGCCCAGCCTCACGCTGTGATTGTCCAGGCCCCAGCTTCTCCTGTAATTATATCACCAAACCTGAATCAGCACATGAGCCTTATTGAAGTCAGGAGGCCAATTATTCCCCAATCAGTTTTGAGTAGGTAAGTCAGGAATTGTTCTTGGCGAGACCTCCTATAGATGAGGTTGAGCCAACCTGACCTTCACTTTGCAAATCCGCCCCAGCTGCACTGAGCATTTAAGGGCTCAGGTCAAAATGTAAAAGACAAATTCACTGAGGGGCAGGGAGAGGGAGAAATGAAGAAACCATTCAGGCCTATCTGGCTGTGAACTCTTGGCAAAGCCTCATATCAGTTTGATGGCCTATGGCTGAATAAATCAATGGATGGATGGATGGATGGATGGACAGATGGATGGATGGATGGATGGATGGATGGATAGATAGATGAGTGGATGGATGGA
>PISX010011029.1:0-67355 GCA_004024625.1 Mellivora capensis | reverse complement strand
TCCATTAGCGTGGTAAATTGTTTTCCACCCCCTCACTTTAAATTTGGAGGTGTCTTCGGGTCTAAAATGAGTTTCTTGTAGGCAACATATTGATGGGTTTTGTTTTTTTATCCATTCTGATACCCTGTGTCTTTTGATTGGGGCATTTAGCCCGTTAACATTCAGGGTAACTATTGAGAGATATGAATTTAGTGCCACTTTATTGCCTGTAAGGTGACTGTTACTATATATTGTCTCTGTTCCTTTCTGATCTACTATTTTTAGGCTCTCTCTTTGCTTAGAGGACCCCTTTCAATAATAAATGGGTTTTAATATCACTTCATATGCTTAAATTTTTCTTTTTTTCTTTTTTTTAAAGATTTTATTTATTTCAAAAAAAAAAAAGAAAAAAAAAAGATTTTATTTTTTGTCAGAGAGAGAGAGTACAAGCATGGAGAGCAGCAGGCATACCAGGCAGAGGGAGAAACAGGCTCCTCACTGACCAAAGAGCCAGATGCTGGAGTCAGTCCCAAGAGCCTGGAATCATGACCAGAGCTGATGGCATCCGCTTAACCAACTGAGTCACCCAGGCATCCCTAAGCTTGAATTTTTTCACTCATTGTTTCAATTACTCATTGCTCATATAATTGGCAAGTTTATTCCTTTTTTCAGAAACTACTTATTGAACAACTACTATGTGTCAGATCCTCTTATAGGTGCTAAGAATATATCAGCAAGCAATATAGATAAAAACTCTACCACTTACAAAACACATTTTTCTATTGCATCATTGGCATTTTTCTTTTTAATTTGTAAGGCTGTTTCTGATGTTACATTTTCTCATTCTGTCATATATATCATATGCACTTATCCTCACCAAAGTGTGGATATAATGGGGTAAAAGATGCTATTTGCTAATTGGTAATGAAACTGAAAAAGAAGGGGCACAAGACTGCAAAGACTTGAAAATGTTACTGTGGGAGAAAAACTATAGACTTAAATAAACAAAAGCATGATATGATATGTTAGAGATGACTATTACAGATGCAAGTTTTCTATAAATTCAACAAACCCCAAAAGTAATGATAAAGCCTAATAAATAACAATAGGAATTTTGTTAGTATACAAACAGATCCTAAAATTTCTATTAAATATATAAAAGCTAAAAAAAAAAAAAAACAAGAAAAATCTGAAGAAAAAAATAATGGTAGATAACCAGCCGTATAAAACATCTCCATGTAATCCTACAGTGTATGTTGAAATACTAACCCTCCATTAGGAGGTGAGCCTTTGGGAGTTAGACCCTGAGGACAGAGTTCTCATGAATGGGATTAGTGCCCTTATAAAAGGTCCAGAGATATCCCTAGCCCCTTCCACCATGAAGAACACAGCAAGATGATGCTGGTTATAGTGAAAAAAGAGGGCCTTCACTGTTGTGCAACCATACTGGTATTTTCATCTTGGACTTTCTAGCCTCAAGAACATAAGAAACATATTTCTCTTGTTTCTAATCTACCCAGTTTGTGGTATTTTGTTTTAGCAGCCCAAACAGACTAAGACAGTAATTTAGCCCCTGTTGAAACAATACGACACTGGGGGATGGCTGTGAACTATTACAAACTCAGTCAAGTAGTAATCTAGTATCCAATTACATATGACTGATCAGACATGGTATCTTTGGAAGAGAAGATCAGTATGACCCAGATGTATGGTATGTGGACACTGATTTGGCAAATTCTTTCTTTTTTTTTCCCCCAATCAAAAAAAGTGGATGAGAAACTATTGGCATTTACATTCCATGGAAAGGAATATACATTTAGAGTTTTGTTTCAGGGTTATGTTAACTCTTTTGCCCTCTGTCATAACATAGTCTGTAGAGATCTGAACTCTGAATATCCTTCAAATATGACAATGATCCTCTTTATTAATGATAGTATACCAGACTGGATGAACAGGAAGTGGTTATGTGGGAGGCCTCTGTAAGACATCTGAATTCCACAGAGTTAGAAATTAACTCTAGAACAATTAAAGGGCAGGCCACATCTGAAAAATTGCTAGGAATCTAGTGATCAGGTATATAAGGGGTCATCCTTTCCAAAGTTAAAGAAAAATGTTTCCATCTTTCAATTCTTAACCAAAGAGATAAACACACTGCCTGGAGAACCAGTTTGAATTCTGAAAGCAGCATATTCCACAAGAATGGATTCTCTGCTAAGAAACCAGAGATGTAAAAGGCAGCTAGCTTTGAAAGGAGCCCCAATGAGAAAAGGACCCTATTATATGTGTAGGCTGTGGTGAAAGTAGCCCTAATGCTTGGGCCATATGATTCAGCAGGCCCTAAGCTGTAGGAGATGCCATGTGGAATTTATACTATGCTCCAGTGGGAAAATCATGGGAATTGATTACTAATAACTCACAACTCTTTTTCATCATTTGCATCTTTAAATCCCCAACTCTGATGATAATCTATTAAGTGTGGCATAAAATATACATACTTAATAAATGCTTAAAAAAACAAATGGGTACATCAATGAATGGGTAACACTGGTTGGATGATTTTGTAATGTATCGACTAAGCTAAACTACATTATCTGATTTCTCATTCTTGTAAGGTTCCAATTCAGGTGGACTACAAGAGATTCTTGTGGCAAGCAGAAGGAATGAAGCAGACTTTTTCCAGTGGGCACATACTGCTCCTTATTACCTGACATTCCTTGTTCCATGAGGCAGCATCTGGAGCTGCAGTTGCTCTGCTCGCCCTAGATTCTGAGTTTTTCTGATTCCTGAGACAGAGGTGGGTGTTTGTCAATTGAAAAAGGGCATGTTCTTTTGAAGAATATTTTTCACCAAGGTCTGAGGCACCAAAAACAAAGAAATTTCAATCTACTTTCTTAGGATCCCAGGTTGTACTTGTAGAGTTTCAACACCCCACTAATCCTTTCTTATATACACACATGCATACACACACACACACACACACACACACACACACATCATGTATATCCATTTGGTTCTACTTCTCTGATTGAACACCAAATGATATAACAACACTGTAACTGTTTCAAATACATGGAACTTCTTGTACAAGGTTAGCAGGAAATTTAATTAGTACAATTTTAACAATATAAAACAGATTATATTACTCTTTTCCACTCATAGTGACTTACAAGACCCTATATGATCTGATCCCCGGCTAGCTCTCTCACTTCATGTTCCTGCATTCTTCCTTACTGTAGGTCACCCTCCCCCCCTTTTTAATAACCTCCTCAAATGCAACATACCCCTGGCTCATAGTCTTTGCATCTGATGGTTTCTTATCTCCAGAGCACAGTTCTCCCAGGTACTTATCCTCAAGGTTCCGTCTCTCCTCACTATGTAGCAGCTCCAATGTCATCTCTCTGGGAGGACGTCCCTAACCACTTGTATAAAATAGCAATTCCACCTTCATTCATTTTTCTCCATAGCACTTATCTCTATTTCACAAATGATATGTATATTTATTTAATTATTATTTTTTATCTAACTACAGTGAAAACTCCAGGAAATGTGCATATTGTCTATTGTTTTGTTATATCCTCAATAACTACATAAGTGTCCAGTATATAGTAAGTGTTTCATGATTATTTTATTGAACGAATGAATAACAATATGATCAAATTATAAATATATATATATAAATAATATTTTCTTTGAGTCTACAATCTTTCTACTATGACTTTGATATAAAATGCCAAAGTCTTAAAATTTACCTACAAGGATGTAATTGTAGCACAATTGTAATAGTAAAAATGAAAGAAAAATACTAAATACTCATCAGTAAAGTATTGTGCACCTGATCTACCTATGGTGAAATGTAAGTGGCTTCTTAACGATGTAGGACCATTTCCTTGCTATTTTGTTTAGTGAAGAAAGCAATTTATAAGTAAGAGTAATTCAGAATGTGAAGTGAAATTTTTTCTTTAGTTTGTACAATTCTATACTGGTTATATGATTTTCATTATGCTTTTATTTGCTTTTACTGCTGAATTCTTCATGTAGGCTTATAAAACATACACAGACACACAAGCATTTTGTCCCAGGCTAAGTATTTAACAAATATTTGTTGATTGCATTATTGAAAGATGAGTCCCATATATTATGTATGACAGAAAGCTTTTTCTCATATTAAGAGTTTGCTTTTACTTTCATTTTCATTAACACACACACACAAAACACAGGCACAATGATTGTTCTGTTCTCTAGATAAAAATCACTAGCTGTGGAGAAGTCCCAGGAGATAAAATGCAGTGACTACAAATACAGCAAAGCTCCCAGGGGAACTTTTGACTCAATTTTCCAAGAGTGGCAGAGAAAAAAGAACCAAGGTCTGTCAAGTTCCAGAAAAGAACCAGCCTAGCCAGTCCCTGGAGAAATGCTGGGAGAACCGGCAATACTTTTGTAGTTTTTGAAGCCCACCTCCCCCAATGTACTACCGCTGGCACTGCCCATTTAACTGCTCTGTGACCTGCTTTGAAGGAAGAAATTCAGGAAAGGTGAACGCCAGCTTGAAGTCTCCAAACGCAGCATTCGTGTGGACCCGATCAAAAAGGAAAGAAATCATTTCAGGTTTGAGGGACTGCTGCTGAGCTACTGAGACTAGAGGAGTCTGAAAGGACAGTGGATTTAAATAGCAGAAGTTATAGTTTCATTCTGCCATCTTTGCAGGAAAATTCATTTCAAGACTGTGCAAAATATTTCACACCTTTAAATCCTTAGAGTGTTTTACAGATTTTACTCTTTCTACCAGGCTTCTGTTTTCCTTCTGAATCTACACTGTGACCACTTTGGTAGAATACAATGATGAAATTATTTGCTGTCACATCACCATAGAAATTACAGAACTTTACTATATTTGTAACTATGTCATATTATATTTATTTACCATATTCTACATTGAATTAAAACTACGTAAAACCTTTAATAAATAAAATACCAAGTAATATATTACTTTTTAATTTAATTAATAATAAATATTAATGACCTAATATTTTTAACAGATTTAGTAATTCTTCTGGGTAAATGAAGAACATAATGACTATATCTTCTAAAATTTACTATGTTTGGTGTGAATAGCTATAATTGCAAATATTTGCAATTAAAATGCCAGGCATTATTTACTTGCTGCAATATATCTTAAAAATCTAAGTAATTGAAAGAAGTCTAGGGATACCTGGGTGGCTCAGTTTGTTAAGTATCTTCCTTCAGCTCAGGTCATGATCCTGGGGTTCCGGGATCAAGTCCCACATTGGGCTCCTGTGCAGCGAGGAGTCAGCTTCTCACTCTGACCATCCCCCTGCTTGTGCTTGCTCTGTTTCTCTCTCTCTCTGACAAATAAATAAATAAAATCTTTAAAAAAAGGTATATAATCCATGTTGGTGATCCAGTATTTTGAGAGAACATGCACTATTTCATCATTACTAACTAAAGTTAGAAAAATTATATTCTATTATTTTACCATAATTTCAAGATAACTTTTTATCAAAATCAAATTACATGTAATGGAAATAGTTTTACATATTTATTAATATATATTTATATTTTGTTTTATTAAATTACTAAAGTCTACCCAATAAATGTTTTCACTAGGAGAAATGTTAATGCTGAAATTGTTTCATTTGTCAGTATGATTTCTTTCTTGAGTTACTTTTTGTACCATTCTATGCTATTCCCACTTCATCTCCTTATCATTTTTTTTCTGTTAGTAATAAAACATATGAGTTTGAATAAATTATGGAAAATGTGAATAATCAAAGCTATAGCATTTTTTTTCTAATGATGCCAATTTTCCCACATCTTGAACATTTATGGCCATTTGAATTCCAGATCATATACTCACATTCAATTGATATTAAAGTAAAATGAAATTTGGGTTGCTGGGGTGGCTCAGTTGATTAAGCATCTGCCTTCACCTCAGGTCATGATCTCGGAGTCCTGAGATCGAGCCCCACATCAGGCTCCCTGCTCTATGGGGAGTCTACTTCTCCTTCCTCTTACTGCTGCCCCTGTGTATACTCTCTCTTTCTCAAATAAATAATATCTTAAAAGCAAATAAGTAAATAAAGTAAAATGTAATTTTAAGTAAGGTTCTGAGCAGTTTACAGTCATGCAATATCAATCAAGACATTTTATAAATCTAATAATATTTAAAAATTAATATAAATCCATTAATAGTGAAATAACAATATTATTTGTATACAAACCCTATCACATTTTCTATGATATACCTATTCTAAAATTGAAGAAACTAGAGACTTATTTGGTCTACAATCATCAATGACAACCTAAATCATTGTATTTCTCCATTTGTTTACTTTTTCAAAAACAATCGACTTAACCCAAATTTTAAAATATTAAAATCCAGCAGTAAATTTAATTATAACATAAATTTCATACACTTTCCATTCCCTCAAAAATTTATTGTTAGTCCTGAAATGTACCATTTATAGGCAAAAGTTAGGTGAGCTTGAATGTATCTCTGAGAATAAAACAAAACAAAAAAAGTGATTAGTGGTGGAAATGTGTTTACTTTTTAAAACTTTTATTGCCATTTGGTGATACATTTGAGCTGAAGTCACATTGCCTCTGGTTAAAAAAAAATATCTATCTATATATAAATAGATAGATAGATAGATAGATAGATAGATAGATAGATAGATATATCTTAAAGATGGCACCTCTCTGTGCTGATGGCTTCCTAACGTTTCTCATTTTATCACCTGGCCCTTTATCATTAGCACCAGTCTCTCAAACCAGGGTATGAGTTCCATGAGGCTTGGAAACATCTCACACTCATCTTTATAACAATCCTCTCTTACAGTGAGACCCTATGGATTGCATGCACTCAATAAAATAATTTGAATCAGTGCTAATCAAAATGAGTTAAGGGTGTTGGGGGAAGTTCCTGGGAAACAGACTACTTCCAAAGGGAAAAAGGATAACAATAAAATGTGTGTAGTTAAAAGAAAAAGGACTAGTTCATGTTTCCTGTCAAGATGGTAAAGTAGCATTACTCCTACTTTCTTTTCCAAAATTTACTCTTGGCCAGAAAAAAATAACAAACTCTGAGAAATTGTTAGGGAGATTGAGAATAGACATTAAGTCTTGCAGAAATAGCCCGAGTTAGTGGGTGACAACAGCAATGCACTAGAGGAACATTATTATTCTGTTCATGGTTTCCTAATTATTGTATGAGAATCATTGCCTGACCCTTTGAAAGAGAAGTCGGGGGGAGGCAGACCACAGATTTCAGCGGGATTCAGGAAACTGTAAGAACTCTAACACAAGAAGAAATTGATGAAATATTTTGGACTTGGCAACTTGGCAATGACTAGTGGAAACTAGTCCAGCTCTACCTTGCCTATTTCCTAAAGTAGGCAGATTACAAACTGGAAAGAATGTCACTTTTTAGTGCTGACTTTTAATTTAAGAGTTTACAGGTGATCGATACATCCTTCCGGCCATGACAAAGTAACAGAGACCAACCTTACCCTTCACCCTTCCTCCTTAAACAACAGCAACAAAGGAATAAAATATATGAAAATATATAAAAGTGATTTTCAGACACTTCAGAACAGTAGTGATTTCTGAAAGAAAAGAAGCAAACAAGTGAGCCCTCCAATTGCTCTGGCTTATGTTCTGGAAAGAGTCTTAGGACTGTGGCACAGGGAGGTGAAACCAAACAGAGCCCAAATTCTCTGTAGGTTACACAGACAAAGTTGAAAAAGGCAGAGGTTAAAATTCAGGGGGGTGGGAGAGGAAGTTGGGGAGGGCAGAGTCCTGGAGAGAACAGAGATGGAGAGAGAAAGGGCTCTGGAGAATTTTGGAGGATTTCCTTGAAGTCTTTAGTTGAGTACCTATTTAATTTTATTAACAACTACCAAGGCCAGGGGAAGAGCCAACAGAAAAGAGCTGAGAGTTCATCCAAAATTTCACCCAAGTCCTGGAATAATTTGTAGTTTCAACAGCTGGAGTGGAAAGCCACCCTAAGAAAAATTAAAATATATGATCACATAAAGACTTGGATTTGAATGTCCACAGCAGCTTTATTTCTCATACTCCCAAATGGGAAATAACCCAATATCTACCAATAGGTGAACTAATAAAAAATTGTGATGTATCCATACAATAAAATACTAAGCAGCTATAAAAATGAACAAAATGTTGGGGCGCCTGGGTGACTCAGTGGGTTACGCCTCTGCCTTCAGCTCAGGTCAGGTCTCAGGGTCCTGGGATCGAGCCCCACATCAGGCTCTCTGCTCAGCAGAGAACCTGCTTCCCCCTCTCTCTCTGCCTATCTCTCTGCCTACTTGTGATCTCTGTCTGTCAAATAAATAAAAAATATTAAAAAAATAAATAAATACAATTAAAAAAATGAACAAAATGTTGATATAGACTACCATGTGGATGAAACTTAAAGTCCCTATCCTGAGTGAAAGCAAACAGACATAATGTAAGATTTCATTAATATGAAGTTCTGGAAAATGCAAACTGATCTATAGTGATAGAAAACAATCATCAGTTATCTAAAAGATAGATTTTGAAGGAGAAAAGAACTATAAGAGGCCATGAGAAACTTACAGCAAGATGGAATTGTTCACTAGCCTAATTTTGTTGCTGTATTTAGGTTGCACATATACATTAATATTCACTAATGTTAATATTTATTTTAAATATATGCAGTTCATTTTATATTGCTTATTGTTTTTATGGATTTGTTAATTATGCCTAAAATTATACCTTAAACAGCTGTAAAATTTAATAGATGCAGTGGAGAAAGACTGTATTTTACTTTACATCTACATATAAGTTTCTGATAGGAAAGGTTAAGATTATTTTGTTAATAAAGTAGTTGGTACCACAATGGTAATATGTATTTGTCAATTTCCATTCACAGATGTTCTATAATTTATCATTATTTGATGAGGTTCTAGAATCAATTAGGATAGCAAGCACCATGAACCACAAAAAAGAAAATATAGCATTTAAAAAGCTAGTGATGAGATTTCACAAGCACATTTAATTCGCAAACATGAACTTTGGTGGGGAGGGGGAAGAACACTGTTTTCAAATGTTTTTTTGAAATAAATATTTTTTCTAAATATTTTTCTGTCACATTCTTGCCTTGAATATTTTTTATTTAAAAAGTACAATTGCTGATTTGTTTTCCGTTTAGCAAATGTACTGGCAACTTCTTTGTTAATATTATTCTAACTTTCCAAAGAAAATGCTTTTTAACCTACATGATTTTTCTGCTGATAGATACGCAATTCCAAGTCAAACAATTATTTTGCTTATTAATATTTTACATCTAATAAAAATGTAGCAACTTCATAAATCATAAGTAAATAAGAGTGCAAAATATGATTTTATTTGCATTTTAATTCCCCCTCGTAGAATTTTTTTAAAGGAAGTCGTTATCCCTTGAGCTTATTATTATCAATATCTTGAATTATAATGATAGTACCTGATGGGACAAAACTTCTAGAAAGCGTTTCCTAATCTACTAAGTCACATAAAAGGGTACATATGACTATTAAAGCTATTCATTTTAGTTTTAGTTTTAGTAATATTTGGCCAAAATAAGTGAAAAATAAAAGAAAATTAACAGAAATGTAGAAAATTTGTAACTGAATTGTATCCTTTGATATTTACCAGGAGAAGCAATTTTTTTTTTTTTATTTAGTTACTTGACAGAGAGAGGGAGAGAGAAAGCACAAGATGGAGGAGTAGCAGGCAGAGGAAGAGGGATAAACAGGCTCCCTCCTGAGTCAGGAGCCTGACATATGGGGCTTGATCCCAGGACCCTTTACAAACAACTGGAAAGGTTTCCAAATCAGCAGTTAAAAATCAAATAATTAGGCTTTTCTATATAGTGGCATCAAAAAGGACATAAACAAAGGATTGAAGTGTAACCAATTTGAGAGAAAAGAAGTTGTTTTCTTCACTGTGGTGTGAATTTATTAAACACAAAATTCATATTTTTAGTTGCAACTACATTAACAATATTTGATTACATGTCATCTATGTACCAACATATTTTGTTTTGTTTACCTCATTTGCATCTGACCCATATAACCGATTTAGGTGGGTAAGGCATCTCTCAAATGAAACCAGAGCCGAACAAACTTGTCTGGGAACGTACACAAGTCCATCCTTCTTCAGGAGCTTCCCTTCGCAGAGATTTCGTTCTTTTTGGCTTCCCTGCAGAATTACAGAACGATTCTGCATTCTACAGCTCCATCTTGTGTCATGCAGTTATTTAAAATCACTGCCTTTTTTTCCCCCCTGAGCTGGATAATTATATTTCTGCTCTTCGAGGACACTGAACGATGACAAGGTGGGCTAAATGTAAGTACTTGGACAAATATTCTGAACAAGTGTTAATAACAGCCAGATGGGAGTTGCAGGTAAGGTGCAATGACCGTGCAGCTCTTCCAGTCAAGCTCACTGCACCAGCGGCTTCTCATGGCAACATTGGCATAACCTTAACTGTAGCTCTTTTTCTCCCAGTTCATGTGTGAGAAGCACCATCAGCTGTGCATCACACTGGCCAGCTGCTTCGGTAAGCAGCTGTAGATGACACTAATTCTTTCTCTTCTTACTCATTCTTTTTTTTTTTTTTAAAGATTTTATTTATTCATTTGACAGACAGAGATCACAAGTAGGCAGAGAGAGGAGGGAAGCAGGCTCCCCGCCGAACAGAGAGCCGGATGCGGAGCTCGATTCAAGGACCCTGAGATCATGACCAGAGCCAAAGGCAGAGACTTAACCCACTGAGCCACCCAGGCGCCTCTTATTACTCATTCTTTAAAAAAAAAAAAATGGTCTTGACGGTGGATCCTTATAACCAGCATTGATCATCTTTCAGTGTTTTTAATTTGTTCTAACATGACAGGCTTGTTAGATTGAGAAATTAGCCTTGTTCTGAGATTTTTGGTTTTTGCTAGTGTCTTTACCAAGTTAACACTAAAAGGCGTATACAATTTAGGAAACACATCCTGAAAATCCTTGAGACAGGGCCACTTCAGAGAAAAGCTGAAAGCACAGATTTTTGTCAGTGGAGCATGAAGATGACTAAGAAAATGACCTCAATCCAGGATCTTCAGCAATCCATCTGTGATAACAATAGAAAGTGCTACCGGCAAATTGCATGCTTTTTCCATAATATTTCAATTTTCTTTTAATTGTATATGACTGTATTTGTGTTCCTTAAGAAGTCATTCATGGATAATTATATATCTGTAGAATGAGGTTTTTATAAGAATAATATAACTGTATTATTGGCAGTTAAAATATGAACACTGCTGGTATCAAAATTCAAATAAATTTTAGGACAATTTAAAGCATATTCTGATCATTAATATAAAGCAATCATTATATCATATAACTAATATAAAGCAATCATTATATCATATAACTAATATCAACTGGCATGGAAAAAAACATGTCATTTCAATAAAATTGCATTTATCAAGTAGGGAGTGTTGCTTAAATGTGCTTGTAGGTCATATATGGGAAGACGTTTAATGGTTTTGCTTAATTTCTGAGAGGATAATGGATTAACCCAGATAAGAAATATTGCTTGTTCTGATTTTTTTTTGTATTTCAAAGTCTGAACTGTATTAGAAGAATAACTCTTAGCATATAAATATTTCATTTGAACATCTATTCCCCTTTTCATTGAGTCATTAACAAATTACAGAATAATCTTTGAAGTGTATGTGTTTGTGGTGGATGTGGGTGCAGTATGAGTGTGTGGATGTGGGTTTGTGTGTCATTGTGTGAGTCTTGTGAGGAGACAATAAGTTCATTATTTTCTGTAATAAATCATTGTCATAACAAAAAATTTATGGTAAACTACTACTTGAAACTTTGGCACAAACTACTGGATGAGTACCCCTAAATTCCTTCAAATTTTCAATGTTTCATGATATCCATTGCTTGGAAATTACTTCCAATAAGTACTGTTTATACTGTAATTAGTTTTCTCTACAGAAGACTTTTATGTTGTTTAAAATACTAGTGAAAATTTAGAGGTATATGTGTCATTCTATAGAAGGATGCTTAGTAATAGTATTAAGACAATAATATCCTTCAATGATTTATTTCTGATTTAAAATTTGTTCCTCATCTATCTGCAAAAGCAATAGAAGCAACTCACATTAAAGTATAGTGCTAAATGATTCCATTAAATATGATTCCATTAAATAGTAAAACAGAACAGATATAATCTCTCCAAAGAATTACTAGTAATCAAGATTTACCAATAAATGAGATTTAGTTTAACTTTGTGAGAAAGAAAGGTTTAATCTGCTTCTGTAGGAATATATGCATGATTTGGGGTGTACGTATATTTCTCACTCTTGTCTTAAATTTACTGCACATTTATAGCAAATCTACAAAGATAACCATAAAAAATTTATATTAAAATTTTGAAGTGTGGAGAAGATGGCATTAAACCAGTAAAAACTTTTACATCTGGCCAAGGCAGCAATACGGATGAAAGAAATAAGAGATTCTGACAAAAGTGGAAAAAGGGGAACAGAGTCTGCTCTATGTGATGCAAAAAGAGCTCATGAAACCAGTGCCCCTTACTCTGTTTAAAGAAGACCTCCAAAGTAACTCCACCCTTTTTCACATCGAGATGGGCCCTTACTAATATTTTATAGTAATGCTGATAACACTCATTGACTTTAATTTTCATCTTCACATTTCACAGAGAACATCACACAACTTTCAGAAACATGAACAAAAATTCAGTTCTTCAAATACTTAGTATTTAAACCATTCTTGCTTCTAAATAAGAAAGTAGAGCAAGCTAATAAGTAAATCATGACCAAAAAAACCTCTCACATATAACTAATTAATGGATACATGGAGGTGAAGTGATTCTTGTTAGAGCACACTGAGCCTTCCTTCCACCGGCTCTTGTCAAGTTCTGGTGAGACTAGAACTTCTCCTAACTGTACTGTATTGTGCAGAGGGAGAACAGTGGATAATATTGTGCTTTAACACCTCTACTATCCTGAAGTACTTTAGGTTTCTCATCTTGAATTGATTATTTTAAATTGTATCAATTTTGCTGGGATATAACTTGGAAAACACATTCAAAAGACTTAGAGTAACTCCACAGTGTACATATCTTACATCATCCAACATGTCACAATTCCTTCTCTCTCATTTTTTTAAAATTAATCTTCTTCAAGTAATATGTTTTAGTGCCTCCTATATTAGAAATAGTAAGAAACAGTCAAAATAAATGCGTATGTAATACACATTCTGTGTTCAGGGATTCATAATCTAGCTGGAGAAAGATGTATATATGCATAAAAATACAGATACTTGGTGATTTTTAAAACTGTAACGTGCTTGAACAATATAACAGCCTCAGAAAATAAGCTAAGTTCTGTGTGAGGATAATCAGAAAGTCTCATCTATATCCTATAGAGATGCTTTCTGAAGTTAGGTCCTTTTTTTTTTTTTTTAAGGATTTAGAGGAATTCTTCTCCTTAATTGGTATCTATAAATGGGTAACAGATGTAAACATTCTCAAATCTAAACAGATTGAGGTATACATTTGTTTCTTACTAATTTGTTTATTAATAAAGTGCATTTTTTCCAGTTTTCCTGTAACTCGAGGTGTGGTTATGAAAGTATTCATTCTGACTCCTCTCTCTATCCATTCAGATATGTAAGAAATATCCCAGCATTTTCAGGTGGCTGTTTCATAATTTAGCCATAATCCACAATAATCCGTGAGTACATATACACACCATTTACTCTTAACGTTGGAAAGTCAATGTAATTGATGGTTCGGGTACAGATTTTTTGTAGAATATAATTTAAAAAAAAAGATAGGTTTACATTTGGTAGCAAAGAATCAATTTCTAGTGATAATTTTATTTATATAGCCAGAGCATTTTGAACTAAATTCTTGGTTTAAAAAAATATGGCTTGTGTATTACTTTAGAGGCTGTAAGACTTAATTACCCTTTTCAGTTTTCACTAGAAAATGTCTCTATGTGGGTTGTAAAAATTTCTTAAGCTAAACAACTGCTGAATCATTTTCCTCTTTAAGTAGTCAGCCTTTTAGTTTTCTCTTCTATAAAACATAGCACTTTCTTTAGATGTTGAATAAAATTCTTATTCCATTTAAACATTTCAGGTTACTGCTGTTTTTTAAAAAATAAGAATGGAATAATAGACCAAAATTGCTTTATTGTTTTATTATATCAGCCATATATCTATTTTTTCTATAAATAACTTAAAATACTTTAAGTCGTTATTCTGAAAAAAGCCCATTTCTTTTAAAATACACACTTAAGTATTATTAAAATATAGCCTTTGTTGTTTTTCAATATGCAGATATGAAAATCTGATTTAATGAAATAATTTACACCATCTTCATTTTAGAGTTTTCTTAGAGTAACTTAATTTTAAATATATGCAGAATATAAAGGGACACAGATTGTTAAATATATTTTGGAAATCTTGCCTTAAAAGTATCTACTATGCAAACTAAATATAATGCCAGGATAATATTTTGAAAAAATTTACTAAGATTTATGATAATAATTTCCTACATTAGATTACCTTTGACCAAAAAAATGGAATTGTATCTAAAATGAAAACATACTATTTGATTTGAAATATAAAATTTTTGAAAAATAATTATTTTTTTATAATTCTGTAGTGATGGACATTGGGGAGGGTATGTGCTATGGTAAGTGCTGTGAATTGTGTAAGACTGATGATTCACAGACCTGTACCCCTGGGACAAATAATACATTACATTTTAATTTTAAAAAAATAATAATAATTTTTAAAAAAGAGAATTCTGTAGTGTTTTTCTTCTCCACTGGAAAACTTTATGTGACCCTCCAGGAAGGTACTTTCATTCCTTTTCACAGAGCCTAAAACACGGTAGCCGTTCAATAAGTGTTTCTTGATTACATGAAGAAAAAAAGAATGAATTTATAATAGTTACTCATTTGTAAATAATAGACTTTATTTTTTGTGCTGTTTTAGGTTTATAGAAGAGTTGAGGAAAAGTATAGAAAGTTCCATATAGCTCCTTCTCTTGCTCCTCCCAATTTCCTCTCTATTATAAAGATCTTCCTTTAGTGTCATTTGTTAGAATTGATGAGCCAATATTAAAATATTACTAGTGAGTCATTTCTCAGCCTTTGGCTAAGATCAAGTATAGTAAAATATTATTAGTAAAAGTCAATAGTTTATATCAGGGCTCACCCTTTGTATTGTACATTCTATGGGTTTTATATGTATCTACCATTACAGTATTATACAGAACTCTGCCATATAAAATCTCCTGTGCTCTATTTATCTTTTCCTCCCTCCTCTCAAGTCCCTGGCAAGCACTGATTTATACATATATATATATATATATATATATATTTTTTTTTTTTTTAAGATTTTATTTATTTATTTGGCAGACAGAGACCACAAGTAGGCAGAGAGGCAGGCAGAGAGAGAGGAAGGGAAGCAGGCTCCCTGCTGATTAGAAAGCCTGATTCAGGGCTGGATCCCAGGACCCTGGGATCCATCTGAGCCAAAGGCAGACACTTAACTGGATGGGTAACCCAGGTGTCCCATGAAATGGGAATTTTTAAAAAAGGTTTTGTTCTATAGCTAGAAAATTTCTCCAAGTCACTCAAAAAATGAGCCTCACTTATAATTTCTTCTAATTCACTTCTGTCCTCCTTACTGATAGATATTTATATATTGGAAACAAACATTCATGGAATAATCTACATTGTTTATACATTTATATTTCTATTACATTTTTAATTTAAAGATATGTTTATAAAATTTTGTTCCGATCTAGAATTCTATCTCTCTCTCATACAACTATTCCCTATAGAAGAAAGAATCAATAGCAATTTTTCCTAAACAATAAACTTCAGAAAATCTTTTTCTTTTTTTTACCAAAAGATAGCTGTAATTTCTCACACATCTTAATGATGACTTTCTTTCTTTCTTTCTTTTGTCTTTCTTTTTGTTATTATTTAAGGGAATCAAAAACCTCATTTTTTTAAACCCTCAATTGTTTGCAAGTTAACAAATGAAATTATTTTTAAAAAACTAATTACATTTCATTCAAACTTTGAGAAAGTTGTGCTCTTATTTTTGGAGCTCAATCATTTTTTTATAATTAAAATAAAAATGTGTGGCTGAACTCTTCTCATTCAACTTTTTCTTTGAAGTTACAAAGATATATATATGTGTATATGTATATATGTGTGTGTATACACACATTTTTGAAGGACACGTATAGAGATAGTCAGAAATTCTGGCATTGTAATAATAGATATTTTCTTTTAAATTTTTGAAGAAACTGCACAAAAGATCCCAAACCTGCTAAACTCAGCTTTGTCATAGAACAAATAACACTTCACTGGGATGTCTTTGAAAAGACATAGACATATAATGATATGGTAGGAGAGAATTTGTCTTAGAATGTAAAATTGGAGCTCCTGGGAGGCTCAGTGGGTTAAGCCTCTGGCTTCAACTCAGGCCGTGGTCTTGGGGTACTGAAATCGAGCCCCACGTTGGGCTCTCTGCTCAATGGGGAGCCTGTTTCCCCCTTTTTCTCTGCCTACTTGTGATCTCTCTCTCTTTATCAAATAAATAAATAAAATCTTAAAAAAAAAGTAAAATAATCTGCATACTCAAAATTTTATGTTGCTGCATGGTACAAAATTTTACATAATGCTTACATTAAGGGCTTTATCTGAACTTCCAGTTAGACATGTCACTCTGAGTGATAGGCTGAGTGTGACGAAAGGCAAATAAAAGGAATTGTATCAGACATACAAAAAATAAACGCTGAAAAAGAGGACTCTCAATTATCAAAAAAAACCTTGAATTTTGGACTTCAAGCAAAGAGCTTATAATTTGGAATTCCTATTATAAAACATTCCATATGGTTTTAGTCAGCTCAAGCTACCATACAAAATACCATAGACAGGGTGACTTAAGTAAAATACATGTATTTCTCACAGTTCTAGAGCCTGCAACTCAAAGATCAAGGGGCTGGAAAGCCAGGTTTCATTCTGAAGCCTCTTCTCTTGGCTATGTAAGCAATCTCCATCTCACTGTCTGCTCACATGACCTTTTCTTTGTGTGCACCTAGAAAAAGTGCTTTCTGGTACCTCTTCCTAGAAAGACATTAATCCTGGCAGATCAGGGCCCCATCCTTGTGACCTAATTTAATCTTTGTTATCTCCAAAAGATCCTATCTTCAAATACAGTTGCACTGGGTGCATATGAATTTTTGGGAGACATAGTTAAGCCCATAGAACATAACACATGCCAGATTAGGGTAAAGCACGAAGAACTTGTAATTAGTTATTCCAGGGTCTACAAAAATAAATGTTTGTATAGTTAAAGCCGGTTTGTCAGATCCATAGCACATAGATCACAGTGGTCCCCATGGAAGCCAGAGTGAGCTTATAAGGATTTCTCTCCTTCTGACATCCAGTTTTGTTTAACAGTTATCCTCCATGTCTACTCCCAATTTAGTGAAGATGGACATTGAGAATCATCTCTAGTGTAGTGAAGCAGAGAAAAACTGACATAGTAGCAGTTTTATAGAAGTTAATCATACAGGACCCATCTAAAAGGAGATACAAGAAGACATTTTAATGACACGCCCCCTTATTTTTGAAACTGCCACCTGGTTTACAGAGCTGCCCATAAACTATAATCCAGACAAATGAAACTTCCAAAGTGTGTAGTCAGTAATGCTTTAAACAAAGGAGCCCAGACATGGTTTCCAAGGGAAGCAGAGTATGGATTTTGAAGCAGATTCCTGCATCTACTCCAGAGGATGAAGAAATTCTGCCCAGAACTAGAATGATGTCAAAGGATGACAGTCTCTTTTTCAAGAATAAAACATTAGACTTGTATTTTAATTAATACATTTCATAAGTTCTTACTTGATAAGTATGCAAAAGTCAAATGAATGAGGTGCACTGTATGTAACTTTACAGCTGTGGCAGAATCTTTCTGCCTTTCCTGAGCTATGACCCCTCTTAGCATAGTATATAGAAAAATAATTCTGCTAATAATGCTAAGCATTTCTCCCTAACTGAAATTAATTTACTTCTAAGAGACTAGGGCATGGGTTTCACATAGTATGAAAAGTTCCAATGATTACTAATCACATAATGAATCATTTTCAGTTTGTCAAATTTTACTGGACACATATTTCAGTACATGTGTTTAGCCTCTAACATTTGGCAGAACTATGCCATATACTTTTCTATGTATTATTCCATCTAATACTTTCAAAGCCATATTTAAGATATATTGCCTCCCAGAATTTAGTTTATGTAAGATAGAAATATTTTATTATATTAAATTATTGAATTTATGTCAGCATATGTATGTATTTTCTAAGTGAAATGTATGCATTTATATACATAGAATATATGTAATTAAAATATATATGTTCTACTCAGAAAGAAAAATCAGAAACAGCCAATTAAAATATTTGAAAATAGCCTACAATCTATTATCTCAAATTATTAACATTTACTCATATACATTTAAGTCTTATCTGCTTGTTTAATAGTTATTGTTTATAGAGTTTTTATATACAGTTTAAATTTATATAACACTATTCATTCTAGCATTATCCAACTTTTCAACTTAACACTTATGAACATATTGCCATACCATTGTTATAATGGACATTGTCACTTTTAATACACTTTTTAGATGTTAAGTAGGTATTAAAGAATATACCACAGTTTAAAGATTTTTTTAAAGATTTCATTTATTTGAGAAAGAGAGAATAAGCAGGGGAAGAGGGAGAGAGGGAGAGGGAGAAGCAGACTCCTCACTGAGCAGGGAGCCCCTTGTGAGGCTTCATTCCAGGACACTGGGATCATGATCTGAGCCAAAGGCAGACGTTTAACCAATTGAGCTACCCAGACATCCCTGCATCACATTTTATATGACCAACACTCATTTGGGAGGATTCAGATTATTTCAATTCTTTGCTATCATAAAAAAGTCTCTATGATAATTATTTTATTCTAATTTATTTCCTGATGTAAATTTGAAAAAGGTATTAGTAAACCAAGAAAAATCACATTCAAAATACAATACATATTTTCAAACTGTTCTTCAAAATTTCACCCACTTTTTTTCGCCAGGAGTCACTAACACTTGTTGAGATAATGAGATCCTTGATCTTAGAAAGAATTTGCAAAATGTAACATAATGAATATCATATCATAATGGAATGTAAATAGTCACTGCTGGCTACCATGTCCTGGTCTGCATCTCTTTAAATCTGCAATATGGATAAATCCAGAATAAAGCTAAACACAATAGGCCATATCTCCATAAAACAAAGGAAATATTAAACCTCATCAATACTGTGGGATATATTCAGCATTATAAAACAAATGGGAGATACGTCATTTGACTTTTTCACATTTCTTTTTTGGGAAATCAAGGTAATTAAAATGATATTAATATATGATTTGGGAGCAAAATCTTTACTTGTGTGATAATGTTTAAATGTGTGAATCTATTGAATTAAGTTTCTATGTCACCTAACCAGCAAACTATTTTTCTTTTCCTGGGCTGCTTGTGAAAATTGTTTGGGGTCTTTCTACACTTCCATAACACCCACTGAAACTATCCCTTCTTGTGGCAGTCTTGCTAAGTACATGTAGCCTCAGGGAAAATTCTTAGACTATTTTTCTTGAGTGTCTCTAATGCCCAGTGCTGGTAAATAATCAATAAATGAAAAATGATTGTGCATTCTCCCCATGCTTTATTTTTCTCCACATCACTATCTCCAATATTTTGTGCAGTTTTCTTCATGACTCTCTAGCCACTGTACCCCAATTTAGACCACAAGCTCTGTGAAGACATGAATTTTTGTTTGTGTTTTTTCACTGCTTTAACACGACTTAGAATAATGCCATGCACATAGATATGTTGGATATTTTTAAAATTAATTGAAAAAATAAAATAAAATAAAATAAATTGAATGATTAAATACATGTGTGATCTGGCATCTTAAAGATTTTATTTATTTGTTGGTTTATTTGTTTGTTTGTTTATTTGAGAGAGAGAGAAAGAGAGCGCACCAGAAGGGGGTGGGGCAGAGGGAGAAGCAGACTCCTTGTTGAGCATGTTGCCTGAGGTGGGGCTCAATCCCAGGATCCCAAGATCATGACCTGAGCCAAAGTCAGATGCTTAACTGATTGAGTAACCCAGGTGCTCCTGACCTGACATTTTAAATGAATATATGGAAATATAATATTATGTAGATCTTTAAAATTCATTTTTTTAAACTAAACAGAAATAAGAACAGTTCACCCATTCGTACCATCTCCTACCCCCACCTCTGGCAACCATCCATTTGTTCTCTGTATATGTGAGCTTGGTATGTATGTATGTATGTATGTAGGTAGTTAGGCATTTATTTATTCAGGTTTTTTTGCCCATTTTTACTATAGTATATTAATATAATACAATATATATGAAGGAGATACTATATTATACGCTACTATATACTAGGACCTTTTCAGAGCTTATATTTACCAAGTAGGTATTACTAATTAAGTAACACATAGTATGGAACACATAGTAAGTAATCGTGACATAGTTTTGTTAAATTTTTAATTCCATGTACCAGTTAATTATATTTGTGTGGCTAAATAATCAAGAAAAAAAATATAGATAGTAAAACAGGTAGTCTGCTATATTAAATATTTAGAAAAGGTTATACTTACCATCAAATTCTTATTCTAGGCCTGAACCTAGGTCTTTTTGGTCATATTCCTCTCCTTATGGAACACTGCCTCAACAATGTAGTTAGCCTACGGTAAGAATTAATCATATGGAAAAAGTTATTTTGGAGAGATATATATATACATAAAAATATGTATATATATATGTTTTAAACATGTATGATTTTTTTATAGATGCCTTCTGCAAGAAAAGGAACATATAATAAGTAATTGTGACACGATTTTGTGAAAGCTTTAATTGCCATATACCATTTAATGACATTTATGTTGCCAACTAAACAAACAAAATTTTTTGTTATTTATTTTTCTCCACATCATTATCTCCAATATTTTGTGTAGTTAAATATACAAAACTGTCTTCATATAACTTCTGATCATGTGGTCTGGTGAAAATTTTTGTAGTATAGGACTTCCATGTGGCTCTCATATACCCCACCTTCTGATGAGAACGCCTTGTGTTCTCCTTTAAATGTACCGTTAAGTAGTGAGTAAGTATGGGATTATGTGATTATATGTGCATGATGACATTACATGAGATTTGAAGCCCATCTTCACAAGGAAACTCTTTACTGGCCATGAAGAAGCAAACTTCCATGTTGTGAGCTGCCGCATGGAAAAGGCCACGCAATGAGAAACTGTGAGTGGCCGCCACACACAGCCAACAGGAAAGTGAAGCCCTGACTCCAGTAAGCTTTCAGGTACTCACTGAATACTGTCAAGAACCACTTAAGCTTGGGCAAGGATACATTACCCAGTAGAGCCTCATAGGAAACCGCAGTTCTGGCCAACAATTTGATTTCAGCCTTGCAGAATCCTGGTACAGAAAACTCAGCTAACTCCTGCCCAGGCTCCTGACCCATAGAAAATAGGAAATATCAAATTTGCCTTATTTTAGCTGAAAAGTTCATGCTTTTATTATTATTGCAATAGAAAACTTACATAATCTCATTTATACTCTTCATACCATATCATGGGCTTTCTGACTTAACAGTAAATTTAATTAAAAAAATAAGAGACTTACCTATACACATACACAGTCATATACATGTGCACACACCTACACAGACATGCCGCATAATCCCATATAAAAATGTTTGCTGCAAAGAGAGATACATTTGACACGTAAGTAAAATAATTGTTTTAAAATATGCATTATTCAAATAGTGCAGGTAGGACTGATTTTGTCTAAGTTTCTGAGCTTAGAAAATGAATTTTTATAAGTAATGAGAAACCTGGGTACAGCTCTCTCATAGATTGGTCAAAGAGTTGAGGGCCTGAGGCTTTACCAATTACTAGCTTCCAGAAAATGCCAACTTCATAGGTCAGTATTGTTACTACAATCTATGAAAATATAAAAAATATTTTAAAATCCTTTCTATGTGATGAAAGGTTAAAAGCTGAAGTATGTGTTGCCATGGCAAGTGTTTTGTTTACAGAACTTGTCTTGTATAGAATTTGTCCTTTAAATGGTAGAAAAGAACCTCTTCAGTCTTAATGTCATATTATAGTGCTTGCTTTCATTAGTGAAATAATATTTGTTCATTTTTCAGTAAGAAATGTAAAATGTCCCATTGCTCATTTTGCCCATTCATTTAATGACATTGCTAGGCTTGTTACTTAAATACATCTACAGAAAATGAGTATGTACTGGTTAGTCCAACTGAATCCATGTAAATATACTATTGTAACTCTAAACATCGACAAATATAACAAATTTTCACTAATATAAAGGATAGAACGTTTTAGATAATGTTCTGTTTCATAGCCATTTACTATGGTACATATTTCCCTGTTTTTCCTACTTTCTTTTAAACTGTATTGTTCAGGATAAGATAGGCTTTGCAGATGAACAATTGACTTTAACATTGAAGTGGCTTAAAACATCAAACATTTATTTCTTGCTCTCACAAAATCACCTAGAATCCATATTCTTCAATATATTTGGGTGCCATGAACTACTTCAGTGATTGAGGTCGTTTTTTTCTGTGATTGTACCATCTCCACACAAAGCCTTATAGTTGCCTTAGCAAAGGAAGTGATTGCTGGAAGTTTCTGCAAAGCACATCTATTCTATTCAAAGGCCCATTGCAAGAAGGCTACAACAATAGGGAGGTATTGAATACAACTGCCAAATATTAGCAACCCTCCTACATCTATCATCCAGGTAAACTATTAACTTACTCTCCATGTCTCCATATCATGGGAGGATTCTTTTTCTCTTTGTTAACCACCCAGAAGCCTCTCTTCTGAATTGCAATGTCCATCTCATCAATCTTAAATCAGCAATGCCCATCTCATTAATCATTGACTAGAGCCAATATTTTTCTCCAACAGTCTAACACCCACAGATGGCATTAACCCAATTCAATCTTCTGGATTAATAAAATCATATGAATTTTTAGAATTCTAAATATAAATGAATAATTAAGAGGAATGTTGCATTAGTTAGTTGTTTAGTGAAAGAACCAGTATTTTCTGCTCTCCTGGTCTGTAATTCAAGGCTGTGCTCTTTCCTAGTATCATTATCATTACAAGTATCATCTCAATTCCTGTTGCCATTACATTGAAAATTCATCCAGTATATGTCTAATGTTTATTAATACTCTCTCATAATTGGTTTATAAGTCAGCAACCATCCACAATAAAAATAATTTTATTACTTTTTTCTGGTTATCTTTTTTCATAGCCCTTGAAATGGAATATAATATGTGTTTCATAATTTTGTAAACTTTTACAACTATTTTCTACCCTCAGTTTAGATTTCCTCTTTTGGGGGCCTAACAAATCCATACCATTTAAAAAACTCAGTCAATATTTTAACGCCACTTAAAAAGAAAGGCTCTCTGGCCCACCAGTCCCTTGCCTATTCTACCATAATACCATGTGCATTATTACATAGCACATCAGACTGTATTATTCTCACTTTTACTCTGATCACTCTCTCTTTCCCTTTCTCACCTCCTCTTTTTTAAACTTTCCCATGCTATAAACAGAAAATTCAAACACTAGCTGTGTTTCAGAGACAATGTAGTTTATAGTACTTACATTGCCAATTCTGAAAACTAAAAGTTGTTCATAGTGTTTATGTATAGTTAACTGCTCAATAAATGCTACCTTTTATTACTACTAAAAGAAAATCATAATATTTGGAAGTAGAAGACATTGTAAGTTACAATAGTATAGACTTGGTATATCATATGGGTATGTTTTCACTTATTCACAGGGATTATCTTTCAAATACTATAACTCTTCATTAGACAATTCTTTTTATTTGTTTCTTTTAAAGACTTTATTCATTTATTTGAGAAAGAGAGAGAGTGACCCCACAAGTGGGGGTGAAGGACAATGGGGGAGGGAGAGGCAGACCCCGTGGAGCAGGAAGCCCTATGCAGGGCTGGATCTCAGGACCCTGATATCATGATCTGAACCAAAGACAGAGACGTAACTGACTGAGCCACCAAGGCACATCTTCTTAGACAATTCTCATAACATTAAAATACTAACCATGACAAATACAGAATTCTACGCTTGTGATTACATGCTTCCACTTATTTGTCTGGTAGGTGAGATCAACACGATGAATGGAGGCATGGAATTAGACCTGAAAATTCTCTCCCGGTAAACAAGTTGAGAACTTGGGGAGAAAAGAATGTGTGATGTGAAATAATTGCAAGTAACAGAAGTAAGTAGAAGGTAAATTATTTTGAGTCTTTTTTTTTTAATTGGTAGGTTGCTACCAGAGCTGTAAGAGCATCAACAAAATATTTCCTTAGAAATATATATAGAGAGAGCTTACAAGTTTTCTGAGCTCCCTGATGTTTGCAATCTATTTCGGTCTAAATGTTCTCTAATTTTACATCAATCATCTAATGATCTAGATTGCCCATTGCTTCCAGCCCTCTTTTCATGTTTTATTTGGTTAAAGGAAAATCAGCTTTACATTGTGAAAATGCATACTGTTAGTGAATTGTGAAATTGTGAGGAATTGTGCTATAATGACTGCATATTGGCTTTCCATGAACATGTTGCTTCAACCTGGGAAGATCTGCCAGAGAAATTAAGTTTTTCTCCTCAGTAGTCCATCGTTACAACAACAATTGTGGAAATCAAGTGAGATGTGGAGCCATTTTTGATTGCCTTAAATGGCACATTTATACATGCCAACAAGAATCTATGCCTCATATAAATTGAAAGAGGAAAATGAAACAGTCTGTGGATGTAGAGTCTCTCGGGTTGAATGTAGGTGGATCAGCTTGTACTTAACATCTGTTCAGGCTGGAAATGCAGGGGAAGCTTAATATGTTTACTCAATCATACTGATTTCCTGGGTGCCAAGGCAGAAAATCTAAAACATATGACTTCTGTTCACACTATGAGGGAGCTATTTAGAACAAAGGTGATGATCCTGGAAGAAAATGTGGAGATGCTATCTCGGTTGCCAGCACAGTTGGAATTCTTTGCTGCCAGCAATCAACAGCCCTTAAACATCAACATTGTGAGATTTTGTCAACTAGTGTACAGGGTAACCTCTAAAAACATTTAGGAAGGAATAGGAAACAAAACTGACATATTTCTTACATATCAAAAGAATATCAACATATGTCTCCAAACCTTTTCAATCCATCCTTCCACCACACACACACAACTCAATACAAAATTATAATGTATTTAACGTAGCATTCCAATCCAGGTAATTGTGAGACTAAATTTCAGAATCTTTTTTAAAGAATTTTCCTGGGCTCATCAACACTATTGTTGGTTAGTTACTACGTTGCTAATGGCATCAAAAGAGGGAGTCACAAGGAATGCAGTTTGTACATAAGACTATTTCCATCAAAACGTTGGAAAGGAATCATAAAATTAAAAAAAAATAATGTTAGAGGAAAGTCATATATATATGTGTGTGTGTGTGTGTGTGTGTGTGTGTGTGTGTGTTTATTTATTTATTTATTTTTTTTACAAATGCACTTTACCTCTGATTGGTTAAAACTAAAGTAGTACATACAATGCCCAGGTTTCCCCCCCACACCCGTGGTTGCTATTCAATTTAATTTCACACCCTCCAAATTGCTCTTATTTTGGTTGGTAAAACAAGACAGTAGCTATAATTCAGTGAGATTAAGTGCTTTATCATATTCCATAAATTATACTGAAAGAGATCAGAGGGAGGGGCTGGTGATTCTGCTTGGAAGAATACTAAAAGTTGTCACAGAGTCAGGCTTTGAATTGGATCTTAAAGAGTAAGTGGAAATTCACTGCTTGGAAAGGGAAAGAATATGACCTACTGATGGAAAGACCTTTGGAAATGTCAAGGATTCATTAAAAGGCACAGGAATTTCAATAATAGTATACAGTTGGGATTAAATGTATGTTGGGTACAGAGATAATGTGGAAAAGTTAAAAGTTGAAAAGTTAGACCAAAGATTACTGTCAAGAGCTGTTGACATGAAATTAAGAAGACGTTTTATTGAAGAGGCCTGCAGTCTGCCAAGTAGCATGCAACATTTTCTCTTCCCCATTCTGATGCATTGTATACCCTTCCTCCTTGTGAAAAACTCCACCACCCTTTTCCACTCTTTACTTTGTATACGGTATCAACAGTACTCTTGACACTTTAATCAGTAAGGAGTATTAGGTGAGAACATTCGGATAAGTACATTCAAGATAAATATTGCATATGTTGTATTTTAAATGGGAATGCATGGATGGATACCTTTAGAAAGTAATATAATGAACTTTTATAGGTGAGCTTAGAATATATGGCAGTATAAAGGTGTCAAAAGGAGGGTTTTTGCTACTTCTATGCAATACTCAAACTATTTATATTTAGTAATTCCCTCCTATGTCTCGTAGAGTGATCTAAGGAGGCAAGCCTTTTAATAGCATGGTTTACAGAATACTGGTTAAGATAGATATATTGTATAAATAGAATACAATATAAATATGAGGCAACATCACATATCACACAGAAGCTTTATATAATCATTATTTTCATAAAAGCCTACTCAACATTTTAGATATTCAGTTGATGGTTTGATAAAAATCAAAGAGAAGAATGACATACCTCGTAGAACCATACTGGTTTTGTACTTACATATTTAAATATCATATGAATTTGTTTAATAAGCTGATAGAAAAAACTAAGATTTAAATTATATAGGGGGGGTTTTGTAGTATCTAACTGGGTGCATATATTTATCTTAAAAAAGGTATAATGAAATAAAGAAAATAATTATAGAAAAATGAGGAATCTATAAATGATATCAGATTATCTCTTTCTCTGTCATTAAATTTATGGGTGATTCTCATATTTACTAAAAATAGTCAAGGAACAATACTGGCTTTGTAAATCTGAAAAATACTGACCGCAAGTTTTAAGATTAAAATCAAGCACGATTTTTCCCAAAGGAGTTTCCGTTTGAAATTTTACCTCATTTGAACTTAATCTCAGTGAAAATCAGGCATATAATCACTTAAATGAACAAGTGATGATGAAACATTAATTGTAACTTTTTAACTGAGTTGAAAGCTAAAATGGTTTGAGGTACGTACAAATTAGTTTAATCCTAATGTTTTCCCTACAAACTACACATAAAATTAAGATAAATTCTCAAGACTATAAATGCACCTCTCTTATTGTCAATTTATTTAAAATTTTAGGGTGCCTGCGTAGCTTAGTAGTTTAAATGTCTACCTTCAGCTCAGGTCATGAACTCAGGGTCCTGGTATCTAAGCCTGAGTGGAACTCTCTGTTCATGGGGAGTCTGCTTCTCCCACTCCTTCTGCCTCTTTCCACCCCCACCCCTGTGGTTTTGTGAGAGTGTGTGTGCCCTCTCTCTCTCAAAGAAATAAAATTTTTAAAAAGAACAAAATAAATAAATGAAATCTTAAATGATTGCTTTATTTTATAGAAATTTTAAACTGTAAGGAAAAGAATGAAAGCCTTTTTAATAATTGTATCCACTGTTGGGCTAATCCGAAGTCTCAAAACTCCATAGCATACATAGGACCTAGGTATTGTAATATTGAACTGAAATATCTCCCAATAAAAAATAATCGTGTTCAAAATACCATGGCCGGTGTTTCAGTACTAACTGCAGTGCTTGTAAGACGTCAGTCTGCAGCAAGGATTAGCCAGAGAAAATATCCTGTGGCAATAAAAACAGGATGTGCCTGTGGCTTCCACCCACATACAAAGACATGTACAGGAGGCAAATCAAAATTGAAGTAGTGCACATATGCGTTGGGTTTAAATTTTTTTCACTTCACATTATAAGGGCAATTAGATCACCAGGCTAAATACACGTGATATGTTTCTCCCCCACCTTGAAACAATATCAATTTTAATAATTTTTTTACATATACATATTTCAATAGACAAACTCATAGCAAATCTTTAATAATGAGTTTCATTTTAAATGAATTTCATTTTAAATGCTGTTTTTAGAATTTATAAACTTTATGTTTGAAGCCCATTTTGAAAATGGCACCAATTTTTAATTGAGAGAAATTTTCTATAGACTTAGTCCAAAATTATAGATTATAATAATTATGTATTTCTTTGAAAATATGTTTCTTTAAGTGAAAAATACGTTGTGTTTACATATGTGCTCCTAGAAGGGATACTTACATATAGGTAATTCAAAATTAACAGGAACAGAGAATTTGAGAGAGAGACACAGAAAGAAAGAGACAGGAAGTCAGAGAGACTGAGAAACAGAGAGAGTGAGAGATTACCACAGTAATAACCTTCAGAATGAAAAGCAGAATTTTATGCCTTTCTCCCTAGTACAGACAGTTGCCTCTGTACTGTCTTAGAATTGCAAATGAAGGACTACAGGCCCTCCTAAATCCAACAAAATTCAGTGATTGAAAGGCAAATTTTAGACTACCAGTATATTGTTACATAATGAAATTTGGCAGGTAATGAAATTTGAAAGGTAAATTTTAGACCACCAGCATATTGTTACATAATGAAATTTGGCACAAAAAAATGACATGTTAAAGAGAGGTATAACAATTTGCTGAATAAAATTTATATATTAATTTGATTTCTTAATTCACATAAGGACAAAAGATATCCCCAAACACTTCTGTTCTTCTATGTAAGTAGTAAAGTTGGAAACATGGGACTTTTGTTAACCAACTTCCCTCAAAATATCAGTATTTTTTGTAAGGATATTCTTTCAGCCGTTATACCATAGAGATTTGCACTATTTTGACAAAATCCTGGCTAATTTAAATCCATGGCAGGAAGCAGGTTAAGGTCAGTGAAACAGCATTATCATATATTGTCTTGCTCAGTGAAGTAACGCTTAAAGAAAAGTGTGTGCTGAAAGCCAAGCAAATCACTGTCAACCCCAGAACTATCAGGCAATTTCCAGTCTTCCAGTCTGTTATTCAGTTATTCTTTGTATTCAGGGATTTGCAGTCTAAGTAAATGCCTTTCTGAATAAGTCAAATTTAAGAGTATTGTCCAGTTCAATGTTTCCATTGCATGGGATAATCATGGTTCAGTGGATAATAGCAAAATTGAAAGTGAAGAAGTGCTCTGTATGGTTAGACCTGTCCAGATTTCAGCCTCTGACGCTGTCATGGAACTTTCCCAAGGGGGGTTAATTACCTCTCCTATAAACTGGGAGCAGTGAAATTTACTCTTCCTTCCCAGCAAGAATGTTTTAGGAATCTAACTAAACACATTTTTTTTGAAATCACATTTGTAATAATAATTTATGATTGTTTTAATTCTTATAAAATTTCAGAGAATATCAAGTTAAAATTATCATTATTCATAACCTTAAACTTTGATCCAACAAAAATATTAAGAAAATGGTATTGGAAACCACTCATTCATTCAATCACTCCCTGAGTCATTCAACCATTTTGTTGAGAACTATAATGTGTGAGTGAATATCCTTGCAACCAATGTACTACGAATCTAAAACAAGAATAAGAGAGTCCTATGAAACCATGTTGTAAGGTGGTTAATTGCCAAAAAGAGAATGCACAGAAAGTTTTACTTGGTTTAGAAGACAATATCCTTTTGTTAGGATAGTTTTTAGCAACAAGAATAAATTTGAAAGCCAAATCATTTTCATTCCTCAGTCACTTTAGAAATCTAAGAATGGTTTACAATTATCTTTAGAATAATACTTCAGATACTTTGTTCTCCAAGACTTTTCATAATCTGGCCCCCAACCTGCCTCATCTAATCTATCTCAGTTTACTCTTCCCTCATCACATGTCCCTCAGGATCTCATCATTACATTTCAAATCTTCGGTACTATATTTTTGCTAATGAAGGCACAACACATAGTGTGATCTGTGACAAAGCCTTGAGTAAGCACTTCTAGACATAAACTTCCTACAAAAGTGGGAAAGGTTGGATATATTTTTAATAAATGAAGACTGAACATGGTTCAGCACCAAGGTGTTATGAAGTCATGCAGTATTTCCTCCATGCTTCTTACCACAGTCAGTCAAAAGTACCAACGAGTGCATATTTTATAACTTTGTTTTTTGTGTGTAACTATGAAACCATCAAAGTTCACGAAAAACCTGAGAATCAGATCTTAGTTATTTTGAACCATTCTAACTTCTACTTTTTTTTTCCCCTCGTTTTTTTCAGTTAAAGTTGACACCTTTTCACTCCTACACTTATTCATCTTCTTCCATGTTAAAATCTATTACATCTCTGGATGCCATGTAGCTAACTGGGGTCCGTCCTTGTATGTGCTTCCCTACCTGGATTTATGTACCTATTCCATTTCTCTGACTTCCAACATTTTGGTTCTTGGCTAATGCCACCTACTCCTCAAACTAAGTTAATTACTATCCAAGACTGCATGATTGTTTCCTCATTGTACCATTTGATTGTTGGACAGATCTGTCATTAATCTATCCAACCAAGTATTTGGGTTGTTATTCTAAAGGTAATTGTACACCTTTTTTGGATTTCTAAAGTGATTGAGGAATAAAATGATCTGCATTTCAAATTTATTCTTGTTGCTAAAAACTATCTTGGTCTAACAAAAGGATATTGTCTTCTAAACCAAGTAAAAGTTTCTATGTATTTCCTTTAAGGCAATTAACCATATTCCAATGGAGAGATGACAGAGATACTCTGAGAAGTCCTTATTTTCTTATTTTTATTCATATTTATTCAGTTATTTTATTCATGTATATATTCAGTATTTTTTAATAAATACTCTTAAAATTTGATGTCATCTTTAACACTTGTGGGATTCTTTTGTCTCGTCAATTTAAACCATCGCAATTTCTCTTTTATCCACCCCTATCCATACTCATTCAAGTCTTTATGAACTGGCTACTGGATTTGAGCAATGGGCCCCTGCTGTTCTAACATTTGAGGATCTGCCTTTATAATCAATCAAAACCATACAAAATCAGACTCACTTTCAGAAACACAACCTTGATCACATTTCTCACTTTTTAAAACCTTCAGTTTGTGACCCACGTTTATGATTCAAGGCTTAACCCCCTTTGTTAGACGCTGAAAGTTCTCTGAAGTGTAGCCTCAATGATCCTTTCTATTCTCATATGTTCCAGGAGGTATCTGACTTCCCTCAAAATGAATTGCTCACTGTTTTCTAGTGGTATCTTCACATTCTTACTTCTTTGTACTTGTCTGTTCCCCTGGAATTCATTTTCCACTCAGTCCTATTAAGAATTTTTACTTCTTTTTCAAGGGTCATTTAGTATCAAATTTTCAATGAGAAGTTCTGCTTAATCACTCCACTGAGTGCTCAGTCATGTGAAAGAGGAAGTTTTTTGTAAGTAATAAATAAGGTCACAGTTAAATGACTGCTGTGTTTGCAGAGTTGCTACAAGGAACCTAGAATACCATGCACCAAGTTATTCTTGCTGTTTGGGCCTTCCTCAGCTATATTATAATTCCTTAAATTCACAGATCATATCATGCTCTTCTCCTTCCTCAACATTTTTATTATTCTCTCTAAATCTTCCAAATAAAATGTGTTCCACATTGTATTATTACTTGTTTGCTTAAGTATAGAGGTATGCAGAATTTTTTTAGTTTGGTCCAATCCAATGATTCTAGAAAGCCATCCATGACTACATAAGAAACTCCAATTCTATGTTCTTATGTCATTATTATTAAGTATACAAATAATTATTGAGATATTTAGAGTATTAGTTATTGCTCTGTGTGCAGAGGAAATGGCAGTGGGCGAAAAAAAAAGCTCTCCTTTCAATAGACTATATACCATTGTCAGCATTTAGCTAATTTTTTAAAGTGTATTTGTTGATCAATAGTCATAAAATATAATTATTAAAATACTCATCTATTTTTTATTTTCTATACCTACATAATCTCTTCATTCTCAGGGCAGATATTATTTCTCTTTCTTCTCCACTGGAATTACACTGCTAATCACAGAGCTTTTCACATAGTAGATACTCCGTAAATATAGACTTTGTGAACACCAGGCATTCAATGGCTAAAATACATATTTATAATGCATGCAGTTGTCTTTAAATTAGTCTGAAATCTGGTTTACTGCTATCCTTTATATAAACAAAGTATTTTACTTAAAATGAGTATTTTCTGGGGCATCTGCGAGGCTCAATCAGTTAAACATCTGCCTTTGGTTCAGGTCATGATTGTGAGGTCCTGGAATTCAGCCCCTTGTCAGGCTCCCTGCTTAGTGGGGAGTCTACTTCTCCCTCTCCCTCTGTCCCCACTCAAGCGCATGCTCTCTCTCTCTCTCTCTCTCAAATAAATCAATGAAATCTTTAAAAAAATAAAATGAGTATTTTTTTTCCTCTTATTAGTTTCTTTTAAAGGAAAAAGACAATATTGTTCAATATTTTCTAGTTCTCAGGGTTCATGTTGATCAAACATTTCCTGAGCTCAGGAAACATCTTTAAAGTGAGTTAGTTTTAAATAATAAAGGAATGTTTTCAAAGTCCATTTGTGTTTTCTAAAATCAGGTTGATTGATATTAAAAATTTTTAACACAAATACTGAAATAGTAAAGAACAGTCACATGCTTCTGTTAGTCTATCAGTGATGACTACTGAATTGTCCCTTTGACATCAATAACCTTTGAAAAATACAACAGAACATACTCAGCCCATGGATCAGTGAATCTCATCATGATTGGATAAGTAATTCTCAACCTTAATAGCAACTTGCTTGTAGGAGGGGAGATAATGTTTAGGTTCTTTTGACCTTGAAGTAATTTCTGACTGCTTTCCCTCCCTCACACTGCTTAATCAACGCATTACCAAATCCTTTCTGCATAGACACTAAATACAAACATTTGCACAGTGACCACTGCTCCAAGTCCACATAGATCCATCATAATCACTAATCTGGAGTAAAAAAATAGTCTTCTAACATGTCTCCTGCTTCTACACTTACAGGTTTTCTCTTTTGTAGAAACCATGAGGATCCTTTAAAAATCTGAGTCAGTGCTCTTACCCTGCTGCTCCAAACCCTGCATGGCTTCTCATGGCACTCAGAATAATAATGCTTATGCTGCCCAGCTTGGCTGCTATATCTCTGATGTCATCTGTGATCTTTTTTCCCATTGTCCCAATTGCACTAGTCTCCTCACTATAGATCCAAATCTCCAAACATGCTTCTGCTGTCCCCAAAGCATTTGAGCCTGATCATTTCCAGGCCTAGGCACACTTTGCCCTTGCAAGTCACATGGTTGGCTCCTTTACTTCCTTCTGTCTGTATTTAAATTTTGCAGTTTCACACAGAGCCCTTCTTGAACCAAGTTATATAAAATAGCATATCCTCTTCACCATTCTCTTCCATGTTTATTTGGTACCACTCATGTATTTCCACCTGCCTCTAAACTTTATACACACACACACACAAAATGTGTGTGTGTATATATATATATATATTTTTTTTGTACCTGCCATTGCCTTATAATAGAACTTTTGTTGGTACAGGAAGGTTGTTTTGTTCATGTCTATAAAACCAAATTCTAGAATGATGACTTAAAAATGTAGGTGATTAATGAATATTTCTTGAATGTTTAAGATCTTTGTTATTGAAAAGTGTGTGGATTTTTTTATTTAAATGACTAATTTGGAAGCTTTCTATGTACTTTCAAGAATGGCATGTAGATATAAAACCATTGAAATAAAGTATACTTTTTATATTTCATGTTTTAACCACCATGAAGAAATATGTTTCTTGAACTAATGAATTAAATGAATGAATTAAATAATACATGCACCACTACAGCCTAAATTTCAATGGAATAAATATCGCTCTGGATTTCTTGACCTGTCTGTCATGAAATAGTAGATACAATTATCTCAAAAGAATTCCAAAATTTAAAAAGGAAAATAATTTTTGACAGGCATAGGTGTTTTCCATAATTTGAAAACAGTAATAGTAATTTATTAAAGTAGACTTCTGTTTTGTATTATTTTATTTTTTATTTTTTTAAGTCCCATAGCTTAGGCATTTGAATATATATATGTATATATATATATGTATATATAGCTTTATAATGTCAAGTAATTGAAATGCTTTACAGTGTTTGTGATTATCTACAGTTAAGGGCAATGAACTTGTCCAGTACTTTTATTATGATCTTCTCTATCTTAAAGATGGAGTCTTATATTTAAAACTTTTTGAGTTGGCAATATGTGGGAAGAAAATAGGTAAATAGGTAAAATGTAAACCCACTTTGCAAAAATGTGTCTGTTTGTATGTGTATGTGTGAGTGTATGCAGAGAGAGAAAGAGAGTTGTTTTACTATTCATACAAAATAAAAGTTACAACATATATAGCATCTTAGGGAGGGTTTTATTGTTATCTTATTATATTCCAGTTGAGCTCTATAAAAAATTCTCAGAATGTGTAACATAAAAACCAGTATTATTTATGATTTCTACTGCTTCAACATTTACTGTCAAGATCTTTATGACAGAAAATCTATTTTCTATACTCCACTGTTTCTAATAATCTCTATTTTTAACGTTATATTCTTTTCTAAGGATGAACTTACTATTTCATTGTGTGAAGTGTCAAGTCTTGCTAGAAATCCAAGTCCGTTTCACTAGGAATAGATATATGAATCTTCATGTTTCCTAGCTGTACATATACACACACCTGATAAAGAGAAATATTCTGATGTCTTCATTTGGTATAAAATATTGAGATTTTCTGTTTCAATGCTAACTTTAAATAGGATGATGAAACAAATATATTATGTATAAAAGTGAATCTGTCCAATCAGGCAGTGTAGATCATACCGTTTCTAATATTATCTCAATCTCTCCTCTTTCATGAATAGTTAACTATGTACTATATTAATATTGGATTATGGAAAAATTACTGCATCTGCATAATCTCTAATACTAATTATTAATTTATTAGAGATATGTACTGATCAGTGACATTGTTCTTTCTAGAATTTGACTGAGGTTATATAGTTATGAATAAAGTAAAACAGAGAGTGATTTTTTTCCTGAATTCCTGGAAACTAATGAGAAAACTAAACTACTATAATATTCAAAAAAATTTGACATATGAAGAGTGAAACAACTGCTATAATCATGTGATTACCTTAACAATTGTATCCATTTATCGTCTAAGATTAATTCCACATTCACTTTGTAATTGTGTGTCCAGTAATTATTTAAAGGCATTACTTGTATAATAAAATGTTATAAAATAATGACCAAAAATACAACAGCTTAAAATATTCACAAGAAATAAACACGTTGAATTTTTTTTACCTCATTTATTCCCAATATATACAATAATATTCTTTGCCAAAACACCAGGCAAAATGCCATAGTGTATTTATTTTTCCTATTGAAAAATATAACCTCCATATTTTCTTGGTATACCTATTTAGAGCAATCATTTTTCTTATGATTAAAAACTGAATAGAGCTTGTTGAAATGATGAGACAAGAGAAGGAGAAACAAATGTAGCAGAAGAAATATCAGAAAGAAAAATAAAATGGGCACTTTATTATAATGATCAAATTTATTATATATATATATAAATATGTAATGCTACTGTTAATAGAAATAATGGTGAGGATAGTAAGACAAACGTATTAAAGAATCAGATTTCATGAAATTGAGACTATCTCTCCTTAAAAAAAAAGTACATCTCTCTTAATTCCTTGACCATTGATTTGTTTGATTATGGTTAATAATTCTGAAATACCATCTATTTTTTAGTACATATAACAGTACTTAGATGAATGATGTAGAATGTTTAATTACATGTGCAAAAATCTAGTTTTTCTATATAAAAAAGACTAGGTTGTAATTATTATTTCAAGTATTAAAGCATTATTTGTATTAAGTGGGTTCCTTTTGTCAAATTAAGTACTTAAAGTACAGAGTATTCTTTCAGGCATCTTTTCTTAGAAAATAGAACTGGCAACATTACTAAAGGGTTTGACACAAAATATTGGTCATGGCCAACGAAGTTATGACTGACAGCCTGCCTAGGGCCCCAGGGACAAATCTTTAAAAGAAGGGTAGTGTCCAAAGGCAGAGTTCAAAGAAAAGGTCTGGAACAGAGCAAGACTAATACCTCAGAGGGTAACAAAAAGCTGCTAAGGTCAAATTAAAATCAATCTATCAGTTTATAGGCAACTCATATGGCAAAGTCAAGGCCAGAGCTCTATGATTCCACTCCACACAACCAATGAAAAACCATTTTTATAAATTCTATAGAGAGAAGTGTGATATCTTGTGATAGTAACTGACAAGCTGTCAATCTACTTCAGGTGTTTGAGATGCTCTATCTCTTCCTATTCAAGGAGGATGTTCATTTTTGTAGAATCACATTTTGTGTAATATTCTGTGTTCCTTGGAGATATTTTCACAGATATCTTTAAAAATGCTGATACCATATTTTGTAATCTATATTATATCATAAAGTTAGAACTGTATAAAGGCTATCATTGACTTTAAAAAAAGGCTTTGGTTTGAATCACATCTCTGCTACTTGCTAATTGTATGACCTTGAGCTGTTTATTTTACACCTCTGAGCTTCAGTTTTACTACCTCTAAAATGATGATGATAATAAATGGCTTGCAGTGGTGCTATGAAGATGAATTGAGAAAGTGGAGGTAAAACATTTAAAGAGAGCCTGGAAAAGATAGCACTATAGTCGCTATTATTTTATTGTACTTTTCTCTGACAGCATAGTTCAGAGACTAACACCACCACCACATTTCATTCTGTTGGTGAGGATGAAAATTATAGAGCTAGGATGGTGTAGAGTTTTCATCTCAGGTGTCAATGCCAATAAATTCCTAATGGTTGCCTAGTGTTCTCTGTCAAGAACAATTTTGAAGTTCAGCAAAGACTACCATGAAACATTTTCTATAATTAGTGTAAAAGGGCAACAGCACAATTACAGATGCTGACCTGGATATAAAGACTTCGATTAAATGAGCCTAATTAAAATTTTTTCTTCAAGCTAATTTACCTTAATTTGGCAAGGATGGGAATAAAAAGGAATCCCTTGCACTGTTGGTGAGAATGAAAATTGGTGCAGCCACTGTGGAAAACAGTATAGAAGTTCCTCAAAAAAAAAAAAAAAAAAAAAAGAACAACTACCTAACTACCTTATACCCAGGAATCACACTACTGGGTATTTACCCTTAAAATACAAAAACACTAATTCAAAAGGATACATGCACCCTTGTGTTTATAGCAGCATTATTTAGAATAGCCAAACTATGGAAGTAGCCCAATTGTCCAACTATTGATGAATGGATGACAAAGATGTGGTCTATATATGGAATGGAATATTATTCGGCCATAAAAAAGAACGAAATCTTGCCATTTGCAGCAACATGGATGGATCTAGAAAGTACAATACTAAACAAAATAAGTCAGTCAGAGAAAGACAATTACCATAGGATCTCATTCACATGTAGAATTTAAGAAACAAAATGAATGAGTAAAAAGAGAGAGACAAACCAAGAAACAGACTCAACTATAGAGAACAAACTGATGGTTACCATAGGAAGGGGTTGGGAGGGTGGGGGAAATAGGGTATGAGGATTAAAGAGTACATTTATGATGAAAACATAAAATTTAAAAAAACCCTTAATTTGTAATGATCATAATTTATAAATGATTATGTAAATGGAAAATTAGCTCCAAGGAGGAATCATTTAAGTACACAAAAGCAAAATAACCCAAATATTTTGGTGAAATCATCAACAACAAATTAAATGTTTTGATTACTTTTTAACTACAGAAGCAGTTCCTTCACTCGGTAGCTTTGTACCTCCTCTTGGAAGTAAAAAAGGATCTTTGAAATGGTGGTTCTCAGTTTAGACCTAACCAAAAAAAGAATGATAGACTCCTTGAATATTAAAAATGGGAGTTATCACCCTGGATAACCTGATTTATTAGGTTAAGGTGCAGCTTGCCTTGTGTATTTTTCAAAACTCCCAAGATAATTCTAAAACAAAGGCTGGTTAAGAGGCATTGCCTTTTAGTCTTTGAAAATATAACATTTGTATTTTGAAATTGATATATTACAGAAAATATCTTAAGTCATCATCATCATCTTTTCCTCATTTGATATTGACAAGCCTCTTATACATTCAACCACCAATAAAAATCCAGGAATGTAAATTAAGTTATTAAGTTATAAACTTCTATTAAAATTATAAGTTATGTTATATTTGATTATTTTATTTTTATTAATTTTACAACTGCCTTCAGACTCTGCTTCTCTTCTGTTTAACCAATGGTACTTACATACTATTGGCCTTGTTGATAATGAATATTAAAATATAAAACTTCAAAGTTGATAGTTTTTAATGTATATGATTCAATTCTTTCAAGTTTGTCCTTTTCTTCTCTTGTGTGATGCTAACATTAACCGAAATTATAATTAATTCATAAGATGTTGTCTTTATTCTGATATTCTTTAGTAGTCATACTATGTGTTACAATATTATAGAGCACTGTATCATTCACTTTTTCTTTCTTAGATCAGAATCACTGAGGTTGCATATTAATTAGGCTCTAAGTTCAAATTTTATTGTTGAAAATGTTTCACATAGCTTAGTTTGGTATTATACAACATTTGATGCCACAAATATAAATAATGCATGCAATTTTAATTGTTTTTGTAATTAATTCTTCTTGATATTTTTCTGAATGTAGTGCAAATAGTATTGGGACGCATTTAGTATTAGTATTTCACAATGTTCCTTCATTGTTTAATTCTTTCACTTAATTCCTAGTTCTTTATTTTCTTCTCTTCTCAGAGACAAATACACACTTATATAAACATAATTATATGGATTCATATATATGCATATATTTATAACTATTCATAAACACAGATATACACATAATTTGGGAATATATTATTTAGTTCATACTAATTCAATAAGCCACACAATCACATTGCAGATATGATAAATAAAGCCCTTCATAAATACCTGACTGCAGGGGTGGCTCAGTCTGTTAAGTGCCTGCCTTAGGCTAAGGTCATTATCTCAGAGTCTTGGGATTCAGCCCTGTTATGGGTTCCCTTCTCAGTGGGGAGTTTGCTTTTCCCTCTCTCTCTGCCCCTCCTCCCAACCCATGCATTCTCAAATAGATAAATAAAATAAAATAGAATAATACCTGATTAACTGATGACAGTTTATCATTTCTTCAGACATATCTGTATTAAAATTTAAATATAAAGCCATTTTGTTGATGTATTTTTTACTTTACCAGCATAAATTTCCAATTCTAATACAAAAACAATCAATGTTTTAACAGATAAATAAATGAAATCAGATATATCTGATACCCACTTCTATACTGATTAGAATAACAAGGTGCTCTCAAATAACAATTTGCTTAAAATGTGTTGGGGTTGGTATTAAATACTTAATGTACCATTTTGTTGGTGGTGGTGGTGCATAGGAATATTTTCACAGGTAAATCATTTTTCTTGCCAGAACTCACTGGACTGAGTGAAGAGAGTGAAGAGAGAAATTGTTCTCTTTCAAAATGTTCATTATTTAGATAGAGAAAACTACTTAACTTACAAATGGGTGATTTAAAATTGACTATAATGTTTTTTCTTAGTTTTAGAGCAGAGGAATATGTATTTTTATTAAAGCTTTTGATGGTACATTTCTCTCTAAAATCTTGAGTATGACAATCATACTTCCCATCCCTTACTATAACTATCCAAGTTGTATATATTTTCCACTATGTCTTATCAAGGGTTTTCTAAGAAGATCAGAGATATAACAAAGACATTTACATAATAAAATGCACTTATTTGAATATAAGTATTATCACCCTATTCAAATTATTAGGGAAAATTTCAAGTCAAATATTAAATTTCACCGCAACCAATGTAGTTTTGTATTTTTCTTTTTTTTTTTTTAGATTTATTTATTTATTTGACAGAGAGACCCAGAGAGAGAGGGAACACAAGCAGGGGAAGTGGGAGAGGGAGAAGCAGCCTTCCTGCCAAGCAGGGAGCCTGATGTGAGCCTTCATCCCAGGACTGTGGGATCATGACCTGAGCTGAAGGCAGACAGTTAACAACAGAGCCACTCAGGTACCCAGCTTTGTATTTTTCTCACTAATAATCTGGTTGTCTCAGAACCTCTGAGTTGAATTAGTATCATGCCAAGTTTCTCATGACTTTGTCTTTAAAGATACCAGAGGCCATAGATTACAGAAAAATTTTCTTATACTAGCTTCATATCCTCACAATTAAAAATAGAGACTAGTCCCCACTATTGAACAGTTTTCCCAGAAGAACTTTTATACTATGTCCCAACATGTAGTGCTGACAGACAATAGCAGAAACTCCATGTTATTTGAGAAAGGAGAGAAAGAGGAAATAATTCCTGATTTGTTTTGCTCACTTAGGAGCCACAATTCCAGGCAGTTATCCAAAATCTTTGACCATTGAACTTTGATTCAATGGAGAGAAACCCCACAAAAACTCCCTCACATCAGCTTACTAATAAAGCAGAGGTTCTCTGAAGAAAGAGGGAAGCTGAGAATACAGAAGCTACCTCACACCCAGTATCTTGTGTAGTGGCTCAGAGTTTTGTTTTTTTTCTTAGAGTGAGACCATCCATAGGAATAGAAAGAACTCTAAATCTGACTTCAGCTTTTATTTATTTATTGAAGTAAAAAAAAACTGATTTATTAAATCAGTTTTTATTTATTAAAAAAAAGTGTAGGGAAGTTCAAGGTTAAGGACACTCATTAAAACAATAGTTCCCTTGTTAAAGAGCAATGAGCTGAAATGTAGTCCAATTTTTTCCCCAGAGCAAACATGGGAAAGAAAACTAAGAAGAGACTTCAGAGGTTAAAACAAACCTCAAAAACTGCCCTCAAAAATGACCCCTGACCCAATTTAATTGGATCAGACTCTATAGAAATTTATGCCATAGAACACTATTAAAACAATAGAGCAATCAGCATGCAATTAGTAGAATCTAACAGCTGGGTGGAAAGCAAATTAAGAAGACAACATAGCAGAGAGATCAAGCAAAGAGAGACAAAGAGAGAGACCTTATAAAACTGCTGGCATCCCAAGATAACACTGAACATACCCAAGACTATGCCCTCCAAGAGGCAACATCAGAGCCTCACCAGGGAAATAACTTCACTAAAATCCACAGGATATCCCCCAGTTATAATTCCCAGGGTAATAACTAAGAAAATAACTTTAAAATATGCAGAAAATAAATGTGGAGGATATCAAAACAGTACACTAGAAAAAATACAATAAACCATAAAAGAAGGAAGTTAATCATTTTTTACCAGTAGAAACATTAATTATAAATGACTTAAACTCACCAATTAAAAGGCAGAGACTAGAAGAATGGATTAAAAAACATGATCTGTCTGTATGGTGTCTACAAGAGTCATTTTAAATCCAAAGACACAAATATGTCAAATGAAAGGATGGAAAAAAGAGATTCCATATAATTAGTAACCAAAAAAGAGTGGTGGTGGCTCCTCTAGCATCAGAAAAACAATAGACTTTATATCAAAATTTTTAGATAAAAAATCATTATATTTTGATTAAATGGTCAACTTATCATAGAGATATAAGAATTATAAATATACACATAGAAACTCACAGATCCTAAGATAAAGTTTCCTGTCATGTCATGGAAAGCACTTGAGTAGGTCAGAAGGTAGAAGCCCTTGTGGAAATTGTGGTCAGGACTCTTTCCTGTGGTTTCTGCAGGAAGGAACAGGAGATGCAGGGTCATCAGGTTAGTTTGAATAATTTCAGCCGGCCCCGGAACGTTGTAACTGGCCCTAATTCTCTGGGATGAATAGGGCAGGCAGATAGTGGCCTAGTATTTAAGAGCCCAGTAAAGAATGTAGTTAGAAATGGAGGAGCTGGAATGGTTGGTATGCATTTGTTAGACACACTTAGGGGTGAGTTATTTACCATAGCTAGGAACTGGCTTACTCTTGGAGGGGCAATATCTCCAGGGTCAGCAAGGCTCCTGATGTTAAAATATCAGAATACATGAAATAAAAGACATTGTTAATAGAGTATTAGATTATAACCTAAAGTATAAAATAAATATCCATATATCTTTATTGATATAAGTAAATGGATAAATAGGGGGGAACTGTCCCATTTAGATAAATTTCAAATAATTTCTGTAAATACTTTGCCCATAAGGAAGTAGAACACAATTCCTTATTCCTTAAGTGTGGACTGTGCATAGTGACTTTCTTTCAGAGTATGGTATGGTAAGGAAGAAAAAAAAAAAAGCTAGCTTTATGGTGGAGAAACAATAATACCTCAAGTTAGGTGATTAAGGTTAATATCAATAGTGACAAACCATAATATTGATGGTATGTACCTTTGATATGATGTGTTCAGAATGGCAATTTAGATCTTTATTCTTCCTTGCCCATATATATTACTCATTTTTTCTTTTTTCTTAAGTATAATTAACGTACAGTGTTATATTAGTTTCAGGTGTACAGTATAATGATTCAGCAATTCTATACATTTCTCAGTGTTCATCAATATAAGTGTACTCTTGATTCCTTTTATCTATTTCCCCCCTTCCCCCACTCACCTCCCCTCAGGCAACCACCAGTTTGCTCTCTGTATTTAAGTGTCTGTTTTTTTTGTTTGTTTGTCACTTTTCTTCTTTGTTCACTTGCTTTGTTTCTTAAATTTCACACATGAGTAAAATCATATGGTATTTGTCTTTTTATAATTGACTTATTTTACTTCACGTTATACTATCTAGCTTCATCTGTATTGTTGGAAATGCCAATATTTCATTTTTTATGGCACAGTAATAATCAATTGTGTTTGTGTGTGTTTGTGTATGAACACACATCTTCTTTATCCATTCATCTATGGGTGAACACTTGGGTTGCTTCCATATCTTGGCTGTTGTAAAAAATCTTATGACAAACATAGGGGTACATATTCCTTTTTGAATTAGTGTTTTCATTTTCTTCAGGTAGATACCCAGTAGTGGAATTACTGGATCATGTGGTAATTCTACTGTTGATCTTTTGAGGGCTCTTCATACTGTTTTCCACCATGACTTCACCAATTTGCATTCCCAGCAAGAGAACTCAAGAGTTCTTTTCACTCTGTATTCTTCCCTCCTCAAATATACTAAAATTTAACCATGGGGAAAATATCAGACAAATTAAAATTGAGAAACATTCTATAAAATGCCAACATACCTGACCAGAATTCCTCAAAATTTTGAAGGACATAAAAAGCAGGAAAAGCCTGACAAATTGTCACAACCGAGCAGAAACTCGAGAGACTTAATCACTAAGTGTAATCTGGTACTGTGGATGGTATACTGGGAAAATTGAATAAAGAACTAACCTTAATTAATAATAATATATTAATAAATCTAAGTGTTGACATGCAAGTCACAGATAGAGGCAGAAACCCAAAACAACTGTGTGATTCCAAGATGAGCAACTATGTTTGAAGCAACCCTCTTATTTGTGCTTCCTAGGAACCTATGTCCCCAGACAGCCTGCACCAAGGATTCCTGGGCCATTAAGCCATGCTACTAGAGACCAAGGCTCCTTCTCTGGGAGTGTGTTTCCTCAGATCAGCCAGAAAATTCTGCTCCATCCTCTATTCCCAGTAAAATTTGTCTTAAAGAAATGCAATAAGGGAAAATGAATTAATTCTCACATTAGCCCACACTCTGAAGGATAGTCTATTTCTCCTAAATAGCAATATTTATTCACAAATCTATTTCTTCCTAATGTTTTTTTGGGGAAAGTTTAGGGAATTCCAGGAACATCGGTAGAGAAAACAATAATTCTGCTTCAGCTCTTGAGAGCCAGCTCTGGCTTCTTGAAGATAACCAGGTTTAGGGAGGGACTTTAGTGGCTCAGTACACCCACCACCATCCTGAGTCTCTCCATTCCATCTGTGAAGATTTCTCATTTTTAAATATAGTTATTATATTACTATTATTACAAAAACATTACAAAAACACATCCACAAACATTCAGAGGTTAAGAAATGAGAAAATTCGGTAAAGACTAAGCCCCAGGACCTAGACCAATCCATCCCCCTACCATGCTCCCTCATGCTCTTAAACATTACATGGCTTTGGGGAGGAGAAGGGTATGGCTTATATGGGCATCAAAGGGCCAAGCATTTCCCACTCAACCATCAGGACACCTCACATACCCTAAAAATGGAACAGGAATTATAGGCCCTGAATTCAGAAGAGTAAGGAAAAATCCCAGTGACCCTGAGTCTTTTGGAGGATATCTTCCCCTGTCCTCAAGAATCCTTTCCATTCCTGGGATGCTTGAATGACTCAGTCAGTTGAGCAGTTGCCTTTGGCTCTGGTCATGATCTCAACTGGGATTGAGTTCCATGTCAAACTCCTTGCTCAGTGGGGAGACTGTTTCTCCCTTTGCTCCCCTTGCTTGTGCCTTCTCTCTCTCTCTGTCTCCCTCCCCTGCCCATGACAAATAAATAAATAAAATCTTAACAACAACAACAACAAAATTCTTCCATTTCTGATGGAAGTTAAGGAGGTGAGCACAGCCTGCTAATTCTTAACTTAGTCTTAATGAAAATGTTTAGCTGATTGTCACTTCACCTACCCTCTCTCCAGATGACAGGTTCTGGAAGCTGAAGAATGCAGAACTCCTTGCTCTGTCTGTGGTTTAGCAAACAACAACAGGAGGAAGCCAAAGAGAAGCCAGAGCAATCCCATAGTAAAAAGGTAATATGCTACATACAGCTTGGCAAGGAAATATCCAAAGATCTTCAAGGAGCACTCAGTCCTATCTCCAGACACTGGAAGGCAACTGGGTTCAAATAGAAGGGCATGAAAAGAGTCGCATAGCCTGGGCCACCTTGCCTCTCTTCCCGTCCTCCAGAAGACAGCCCAGTTCTATAAGAATTAAGGGAAAGAACATTTTCCCAGCAGCAATGACTTTTCACATGTTAGAAAACCCAGCCATTTTCTGATGGAATGAAGCTGGGTGAGCTTTTAGGGCAAAGATTATGGGGGATATTACTGAGGGGGACCCTGGAATGGATATGGCAAGGCCTGGGAACAAGATATGTACCACTTTAGGTTCATTTAACTTGAAACAAACTTTGAAAGAACCATGAATTGTCCTTGGTGTGTGTGTGTGTGTGTGTGTGTGTGTGTGTTGGGGGGATATGGGGATATCTTGGGTAAGGTAATACCCTCCCTGTGAGACACTACAATGTGCGCTTTTCAGAGTTAAAGTCCTGATTAACTTCTAGGAGTATCCCAGAATATTTTTTTTAATGGGAATATCTGCACAGACAGCACCTTGACAATCAAAGCCCCTTGGTTCTTTGTGTTAAAGAAAAAAAATTCAGTTGATGGCAAAAGGTGGCTTATACATTCTTCAGAGAAATATTCAGAGTATTTGAAATAAAGTTGGACCTATTAGAACAAGTTAAAAGAGGGGCAAAGTAGTGGCCTTGAAAAGAAGAGTAACAAGGTAATCTTCTACTCCAGCTTCTGGGGATTTCAGCTCAAAGGAAACATGCTCAAAGTGAATTGCAAAGGGGGGAAATGAAAAAAAATATAGGAAATCCAGAGAGAAGCCAGGCAACATGGATTAGATAAAGAGGCAGAAGAAAGAAAGACTAAAAAAATTTTTTTTTGGAATTTTTATTTAAAAATCCACATACAAAACAATGACAAGTCTAATTGTCATTGGAGAAGTTGATGCCAAAAGCTTTTGGGGAGTGGAGGAAAAAACTGACAAGAAACTATCCAAAGTAAGACACCATTAGGGAGATATCTTTCTACCCTTAATTGCAAGTTAACAAGCCAACTGCTAACGTAATAGCAGGCACAATTTCTTACAAAGACTGACTAATAAATCAAAAAAAGAAAGTGGAAAAGATAAATGAAATAGAATTACCTGGACATCTCTGATTTTTTAACTCACGCTTTCTAGTTCAGGGAGTGAAATAACTGATATTTTAATAATGTTTGCCTGAGCTTCCTGCCTATTAAAGCCTTGTGAGCTTCACCAGGATTTAGGACATTCTCTAAAACATCTGGCCTTTGTAAAGGCATCAGATCAATGGTAAAGCAAAATGTGTCCCATTTCATATTCAGTCACAACTCAAATGGCCCTTTAACAGGTGCTAAATCATAGTACCTTAGAAACTTCAGATGGGAAACAGTCATTTGGACATAAAATATATGCAAAGCTTCATTAATTTTGACAAATATATCCTACTAATAAAAGATGTTAATGATAGGGGAAATTGGGTATGAGGTGTATAGGATGTCTCTATAATATGTTTGTAATATTTCTCTAAATGCTTTTTTACAAGTCAAACTAATGATTTGCAAGAAGTTTATAATATGTATAGAAGAGGATAATTTGGAACAAAGGTATATTAATATTAAAATGGTATAATTATGGAGAAAAATAAGCTCATATTTTATGTAAGGGGTTGGGCTAGAGCAATGCCAATATTTCTTATATTTAACACTTACTTTTATCTTTCATTTCCACTTTTGTCTATCATATATACACTCATATATGCCCCCTCAGCAATCTTTCATTAATTTCAGCATTTTTTTAAAGATTTTATTTATTTATTTGACAGACAGAGATCACAAGTAGGCAGAGAGACCCACAGAGAGAGAGAGGAAGGGAAGCAGGCTCCCTGCTGAGCAGAGAGCCTGATGCGGGCCTTGATCCCAGGACCCTGGGATCATGACCTGAGCTGAAGGCAGAGGCTTAACCCATTGAGCCACCCAGGCGCCCTAATTTCAGCATTTAAATGTTTGGCTTAACTTTCTTCTTTCCAATATTTCCAGTCTTCCAAAGAGTAAAATGCTTAAATATGATTGCTAGGTAGTAAGAGATTGCATATGTACATATAGGTTCTATAAGTACACATTAATAAAAAGTAATAACCACATGAGTACAACCATTTTTATGGAAAAAACATAATTTCAAGGATACAATATATTATAGATAATGTATAAAATATAATCAGGAGGTGATGTATAGGTTGTAGAAAAAAATTATTAGCTTTATTCTCTTCTATTGTATATATTTTTTTCACAATCATTTCTCATTCTTCTAACAAGAATGTTATGTTAGGTTTAGAATGATTTTGCTGTGTATATTCCTAATTTGTGTGGGGTTGTTTTATCCTTCTTTTGTCTTTATATCTTTCCCCCTCCTCTCAATCAAAGTGGGAACCACCAAGCTATTTTGTATAGAGAAGTATTCTAAGTAATTTTTACGTTTTCCAGAATTAAAACAATTTGCTGCCAAGTATCAGTTCTTACCATTGTTTGTGTGACCATGCAGAATCTCTTTATCTAATAATGTGAGCTATAAAATGGGTATGGAATAATATTAACATGGTAAGGTTGTTGTGAGTGTAAGATTAGACAATACACAAGCCCTTGATGATGTGCTCCTCAATATTATCTACCTACTATTTTTATTAAAATATTTATTATCAATGATGAGCTTCCCCCAAATGGAGATCTGCCAACAACTATCTGATTGAATTCATGAGTGAAATGTCCTATTAATGTCAAACCTGGAGATAACTTCATCTCTGGTCAACAGCTTGACTGTAACCTTGTGATAAATACTGAGCCAGAAATACCCAGAAAAGTTTCCTCAGATCTGACTCTAAGAAAATGCATGAGGTAATAAAGTATTGTTGTGTTAAACTGATCAATATTAGAACAATTATTTTTGTTGCTATAGCATTTAGCATCTATTTTGATACTTAGAAATGAGGTACTATTGTAAGAAAAAAACAAAATGCAGGCATAGTTTAGATCTAGCCAATGGACTTGGAGAGGAGAATGTTAAAAAATAAATACATATAGAAAGTCTAAAGTGTGTTAAAGAAATTGTTAATAGAAGCGCTATGTCCTTTGGTAAGGCTATGGATGACTGCTTACAGGTAAGTGAGGTAAATCTTGTTTGAAACTGTAGGAAAGAGGATCCTTGTTGTGTAATAGCAAAAGATTTATCAAGACTGTTGCTGTAGTTATGTGTAGTAATAGACTGAATTATATTCACCCAAAATTTATATGTTGGTGCTATAATCACTACTACATCAGAATGTGACTATAAATAGAGATGGGATCTTTAAAAAGGCAAAGCAGGTTATATCAGTGGTCCATAATCCAATAGGACTGGTATCCTTATACAAAGAAGAGATCAAGATACAGACAACAGAGACAGAAGGGTGACCGCATTAAGACACAGAGAGAAGGTGCCCATTTATAAGCCAAGAAGAGAGGCGTTAAAAGAGACCAACCTGCCACAACTTATTTTAACTTACAGCCTCTGGAACTATGAGAAAATCAATTTCTTCTGTTTAAGCCACCCAGTCTGTGATTATGGCAGCCTTCGCAAACTAATAACAATTCTGCTACCAGGAAGTGGAGTGTTTCTGTAGCAAATACCTAAACATGTGGAAGTGGCTTTGGTAGTGGGTATTGGGTAAAGGCTGGAAAAGTTTTGGGGTGCATGTTAGATTGTCTTGAATAGATTGTTGGTAATAAAATGGAGGTGGTTCTGGTGAGAGCTTAGAAATAAAAGAGGAGACCTATAGAGAAAGGATTTATTATTTTAGAGTTATATCATTGTAAATAAGATGTTGGTAGAAATATGAATTTCAAAGATGCTTCTGGTGAGATCTCAGAAGCAAATGAGAAACATGTTATTGGAAACTGGAGGAAAAAGTAATTCTTGTTGTGCAGAGAAGAATAACTTGGGCAAATTATGTGCTAGTGTTTTATGGAAAGGAGAACTTGTAAGTGATGAACTTGGATATTTAGCTGAAATTCCAAAGTACAGTGTTGAAACTGTGGCCTGTTTTTCCCTGGTTGCTTATAGTAAATTGAGAGAGGAAAGAGATAAACTAAAGTTGGAGTTGTTAGGCAAAAAGGGAACCAACATTTGAAGATTTGGAAAACTCCCAGCTTATCTGTATTGTAAAAAGTGAGACAGCGTGAGCTGGAAAGAACACACTCTCTAAATAAATGGCTGAAGAATGTTTGTTAAAAAGATTATGGACATGTAAGTTAGGATCCAATCAATCGCCTAAGCAGAGACCAGGAATAGAGATGGGGTTATACCAGCAGAAGGAGTTGGCCACTTATATTTAAAGGGACAGGGACAGGACAGAATTAAAAAAAGAATCTGTCAGATTTCTAAGATTTAATAGGACATTCCAATAGAGCAATCTATCTGTAAACATGTGTTATCTTTCTAAAAAGGGGGAGAATGGCTCTAAAGGTAGTACAGAGGTTGTCAGGATTTCCTTGACACCACAGGCCCAGTTGGCACAGACCGGGGACTTGGGGCTCTCCTCCTTGGTTCTAAAGGTGTCAAAGTCACCTCCCAAAGCTAAAGAGGGAAACAAACAAATAAACAAACAAAACAACAAAACAAAACAAAAAAAAAAAACCAGCTTCCCACAGTCAAAGGTATGGGGCCACCAGAAAGTTGAATATGGAAGACAAGGGTATCCTCCCAGTGGACACAAAGGACAAAGCAGAAATATTATTCTTGAATTTTAAAACCTAATGGAATTTGCCTTGTTATATTTCAGACTCACTTGGGACACATTACTCCTTTCTTTCTTCTTCTTTCTAATTTCTCCCTTTTGGAATAGGAATTCTTGTCCTGTGCCTGTTTCACCATTATATTTTGGAAGAAGCTGACTTCTGATTTCACAGGTTGAGAGCTTGAAAGGAGTTTCACCTCACGATGAATATTTCTAGTCTCACCCATACCTGATTTACATGTTATTTAGCTGAGATTTGGTACTTACAGTTGATGCCAGAATGAATTAAGACTTTAGGAGCTAATAGGACATGGTGAATGCATTTTGTATGTGAGAAGGACATGAATTTTGAGGAGATGGAAAAGAGCAGAATATTATGAGTTTAATCATGTCTTCCAAAAATTCATATGTTGAAGTCATAATCCTCAGTACTTAGAATGTAATTGTATTTGGAGACGATGCTTAAAGAAGTAATTTTGGTCAAAGAAGGTGATATGGGTAGATGCTGACTGAACATGACTAGTGTCCTTATAAGAAGCAATTAAGGCATAGACATAGGAAGGATCGCATACAAGACAGCAGAAGATGACCATGCACAGGGGCCATAGAGGAAACCAACACTGTGAACGCCCTATCTCAGACTTCTAGCCTGCAGGATTGTCAGAAAATGAATTCTTTTTAAATTATTCAATCAATTGTAGTTTGTTACATCAGCCCTACCAAACTGATATATGTGAAAAGTAAAACACGAGCCTAAGTTCAGGTGATGGAGCTAAGTAGATTTTCAGCCAATATGTTGAAGGTGCCCCCTAATCTTCTCTTGATTATACTAAAATAAGGAAGAAGATAGATAAACTAAAAGAAAGACAATTGAACATGACGTGGCCGGAATTTTATGATTTTGAAGTTTCTCAGATTCTCCAAATAAAAACGAGTGATAAACCTAAGAAATGCCTTCTTACAAAAGATAAAATTTAGAGCAATGCCAGAAAAATGTAGTCCAAAGTAAGGTTGAGGGGAAGTATAAAATCCTTTATAAAGATACAAAAAGTGTTGCCAACGTAGAGGCCCACATAGCACAGAACTGGGGGAGGCCTGTGGCTAACAACTGACAAGCACCTGAGGCCCTCAGCTCAACAACCCTCCAAGAATCAAATTATCTCAACAAAGTGAGTTAATTTAGAAATGGCTCCTCCTTCAGTTGAGCCTTCAGGTGAAATTGCAGCCCCAGTCAACAGCTTTTATTGCAAAAACCCTGAGGTAGAACAACTCAACCAATCCGTTCCTGGTTTTCTGAACTCAGAATTGTGTGAAATATTTGTTGTTTAAAGCTGCAAAATTTGAAGATAATTTATTACCCTGCAGTAGAGAAGCAGAACTACAGGGTTGTTGTGAGTATAAAACTAGATGTAAGAAGTCTCTGCATCAGTGTACTACCCATTGCTATTTTTATTAATACTTACTATATTTAGTGATATTGCCCATTTATTAGCATATTCCAAGACTATTGAGGATGGCTCTAATTTTATCAACATTTGAAGAACTTTTGAATATGCTGCAACACATATAATTAACTTCTAGAATAAAAGATAAGCTATTAATCTATACCTTGCAAAAGCATAGCTCATTTAGTTTCTTTTATTTATTCACATATAAGCCTACTTGGTAAGTTTACAGTACCTTACTTTACCCATCCATGAAATTGAGAAATAATTTCCATCTACACACCTCACAGAATATTGTGAAAATTAATGAGGTAATATGCATAAAGCTCTGGAGACCTTCAAATAGTGCTATAAAATGAGTATTATATCCCTGTTGAAGGGTCTTATCTATTTTTCTGAATAGCTTCCAGTATGGTGATAGAAAAGATAATGGGTAGGTAAGTTGATAGGTACACAGATGGAAAGAAAGGTGGATAAAAGAGAGAGAAAAAATAGAGTAATAAATTATAGCAGAAATTGTCTTTTACTTAATGAAAGTATCGTTTTTTTACTTCCTGACCCCAGATATCTTCAAGTATACGGAGACTTATATTTGACAGTAATCTGATTTCTCTTAGTATTTTTGGACTAACCTAAAGGAATGTTAGTATATCTTTCTAATTCATTTGATACTTATTTTTTCTCTTCCAATCTAAATACCATTGTTATCTTTTTTAAAAAATTGTATTTATTTGAGAATGAGGGAAAGAGCGATGGAAGGAGGGATGGTGGGAGAGGGAGAAGAAGCAGGCTCCTTGCTGAGCAGGGAACCCAGTGCAGGACTGGATTCCAGGACCCTGGGTTCATGACCTGAGCTGAAGGCAGACACTTGACTGACTGAGGCACCCAGGTGCCCCAGATACCATTGTTCTTAAAATGAAAATGAAAACAATCAATTGAAAATAATCCATTTTTGGGGCACCTGGGTGGCTCAGTGGGTTAAAGCCTCTGCTTTCGGCTCAGGTCATGATCCCAGGGTCCTGGGATCGAGCCCCACATTGGGCTCTCTGCTCCTCGGAGAGCCTGCTTCCTCCTCTCTCTCCCTGCCTGCCTCTCTTTCCTACTTGTAATCTCTGTCTGTCAAATAAATAAATAAAATCTTAAAAAAAAAAATAATCCATTTTTGTATGTATTTTATCAGCCTCCTCTCTCCTTATCTAATCTCTATTTTTAGATTAATGATGTTTTAATAATTCTGTTTCATACAGAGTGTTTTATACGTGAGTGTCTGTGTATGTATAAATACAAGAACATGTAATAGGACATTAAAATAGAACATTTTCTGGCTGATGTTCAGTGACACACAAAGTACAAGAGCAGAGATAACAAGTCACACCGAATTTCCAAAAAAAAAGGACAGACCATCCCTGTAGTATTTGCAAGTGTACAATATGATTACCAATTGTGAGCTCCATAGCTAACTATACCTTCTTCCAAATCCAACCCAATAAAGACCCTAAAGCAGTCATGAAAAAGACTGGAAATTTAGAGAGTCTCTGGTGAACTTCAGGTCTTACCAAGTCCTTATAGGGCAAGGTAGGGGAGGGTGTACTTCCTCCTAATAGCAAAACTGGTAAGGAGAACACAGAGAGTTTGTTTATGTTCACTGGAACGTGCAGAACATGGCATTTGGTATGTGGTTCACATTTTGTCCTTCCAAAGAATAAGAAACTCAAAACAACCAAGGATTAAAGTTGCATGCTTCTCATTGATGTAGAGAACCTGGATTGTTTAATCAGTGTGTCATAAAAGTTGCCTGGCAAGACAAAAAGACTTTGAAATATAGAGGAAGATGAAAATAGTTGAATCCTGAGGAACTGAGTACACATCCTCCAGAGTGACACACCAAGAGATGCATAGAACGTCATTGCATGAGCAGAGAGACTTTCTCTGTTGACAGCATGAAAGTGCTCCCCCCAGAATGAAATTGGCTCTACCATGGCTGCTCATTATAATATCACTGCCTATTTCTGCTAACCACTGCCTATCTCACCCCACTGCTGTGTCCTAGTGGGGCCGGAGGCAGTTTCATAGTGGGAGAAGAGAAGCCCAGGTGGGGGTAAGAGGCATGAAGCTTGCTTTGGACTCTTGCCCTTGCAGGGTCCTGAACACTGAAGTAGTCAAGAACTATGGAATGAGAGAAGTTTTGAGTTTAGAGTTCTGAACTTCCAAGGTTGTAGACACTTTACAAAAATAAGTCTGTGTTTGTACTTGGAAGTCATGTGAACATTTTTTTATCCTGAGGACTGTAAGACAAGCCAAGGAATATGCCTTAAATTTTATCCAAGGACAAAAAGGAACAGATCTCCTAAGTAGTTTGAACAGGATGCGGGAGGAATAAATCAAGTTGTTTTCTGTTGCAGCTGAGTCTCCACTGTGTACATACAGATACACACACACCTACACATACAAAACAGAGACCCATACACATATGTGTGTTGGTGTTTATTCCTTAGTTTATACACAAATATATTCTTAATGAGCATTTAGAGCATATTATGTGCCAGCATTGTCCTAAGTACCTTTGCGTTTTATGTATATTAATATATTTAACCCTTCAAATATTGTGAGGTATTTATTATATCTTATTATTATTGTTCCCATTTTATCGATTAGAAAATAGAATACCAGAGTAATTAAATCATTTGTAAAAGTTCACAGAGCTGAAGACTGGGAGAGGCAGGATTTAGATGCAAGCATTTTGGCTTCAGAACTCGTGTTCTTAACTACTACACCATATAGTGCATTTTTTGTTCAGAATGTTTTTATAAGTAAGCATGTATATCAATGTATGTCTATACATATATTTTCATTCTTGTTAATTCTTGAAAAGAACAGCAACAAAAAGAAAAGAAGAGAAAAAAGAAAAAATATGCAACAGTAGAGGGAGAATTTATAGATTTAAAGAGTGTATCAACCAATTGCACTGTCTTGACCTTATCTGGATCCCAATTTAAACAAACTGTTAAGAATTTATTAGATTCATAAGGAAATTCAATGGTATTAAGGAATTGTTAGTTTTTTTGTTTGTTTGTCTTTTGGGTTATTTTTGGTGTGATAGTGGCATTGTAGATATATTTTTAAAAAGTCTCAAAAAGTCTCTTGGGATGCCTGGATGGCTCAGTCGGTTAAGTGCCTGCCTTTGGATCAGGTCATGATCCCAGGGTCCTGGGATCGAGTCCCACATTGTGCTCCTTGCTCAGCGGGATCCTGCTTCTCCTTCTGCCAACTACTGGCCCTGCTTGTGCTCTCTCTCACACACATAAATAAATAAAGATTTTAAATAAAGAAGTCCTTCTTTTTTAGAGATATGAATTGAGTAGTTATAGATGAAATAATATGATGTCTAGGATTTGCTTTAAAATAATCCAGAAAGGGGGCATATAGATTAAATAAGATTGGTCATGTATTGATAATTGTTGAAGGTGGATGATGGATACATCAAATTCACCATGCTCTTACCTTGAGCATATTCATGTGCTCAGACTCATATTTGACTATTTCCATAATAAAAAGCTAAAAAATCCTTTAAAAAACAGCTCAATTATTTTGAAGAAACATTCATAGAACTGTAGCTATTCTATTTCTTATCTGAGACAATACTCTGAATCAGAAGTTTCCATAATTTTGTAAATAGGAAAGGGAATTATTATTATACTTTTAAATTAAATACTATTAAGGACTTAAAATTCTACTATTTATGGAGGCCAGGGAGATAGCTAGACAGATCAGAAAACTTAAGTCTTAAGCTGAAGTTTACTTCATAATACTTTCATGATATTTCAGGTTGACTTACATTTCCAAAGTAAATGGAGGCTTTATGAAAATTCCCTCAGGTTTTTCTCATTTTCTTTTATAAGTAAATGATTCAATTTAGATTGAATTTTATTTGATCTAAATTGCTCTAGATGAATTTCATACACGTAGAAATATATTCCTTTTCTCTGCAATATTATAAAAATAAGAATGATCATTTTTTGGTAATTTTAATTTTTTTCAGTGCTCCAAGATTCACTGTTTATGCACCACACCCAGTGCTCCATGCTTTTTATATGGTATGCTGTAATGAAGGTACTTCACTCTTTATTGACAAAATAATATATTAGGATCTTCTCATTACCCTCTTGCGTGAGGTTATATGATATATTTGTGCTATTTAAACTAGCTATGGAATGACTTTCCTTCCTTACATATACTTTGCTTTTGGGTATGATCACATTCTCCATTTTTCAATGCTGTTATTAGAATGAATGTATTATTATTTATCAAAATGGATAAATATGGCTGGAAGTATATCATCATATTTCAAAGTCCAAAGTAATGGACTTTGGAGCTAGACAACTTAAGTTTGAATCTTGGCTCAGTTTCTATCTTGGTGCTCTCGAACAAGTTACCTAATCTCCCTGCACTCTAGTTTTTCCATGTGTACAACGTAGATAATAATTGCAATATCTCATAGGGCTGTGATAAACATTAAGTGAGTTGATATTTATGAGCTCATAAAACAGCACCTAGAATGTAATAAGTAAGGAAAAAAAACTTTGTAAAATGAAATTTTTTTGTTAGTTAAGTTTGAACTGAAGTATGCAATTTTTCTTGCTGATTTTAATATAGCCCTTCATTTATAATTCATATTATATATGTATATAATAAAATTTATATTTAAACTTAGACATTTCACTGAATCATTATTTTTTTAAGTTTAGAGGACATTTAAAAAGTATGTTGACCAACAAAATAAAACTCAATTACACCCTAAAAACTGGAAATGTTTTTATACTCAGTCACTTATCAGGGCAGTCACACATAAGAAAGACTAAATTAAACTGTTTGTGAATCATGTTACTTCTATGGCATTTTTTTTTTAAATTTTTTAATTAATTATTTATTTTTATTTCTTTTCAGCGTAACAGTATTCATTGTTTTTGCACCACACCCAGTGCTCCATGCAATACGTGCCCTCCCTAAAACCCACTACCACCAGGCTGCCCTAACCTCCCACTCCCCGCCCCTTCAAAGCCCCTCAGGTTGTTTTCAGAGTCCATAGTCTCTCATGGTTCACCTCCCCTTCCAATTTCCCTCAACTCCTTTCTCCTCTCCATCTCCCCATGTCCTCCATGTTATTTGTTATGCTCCACAAATAAGTGAAACCATATGATAATTGACTCTCTCTGCTTGACTTATTTCACTCAGCATAATCTCTTCCAGTCCCGTCCATGTTGCTACAAAAGTTGGGTATTCATCCTTTCTGATGGAGGCATAATACTCCATAGTGTATATGGACCTCATCTTCCTTATCCATTCGTCCGTTGAAGGGCATCTTGGTTCTTTCCACAGTTTGGCGACCGTGGCCATTGCTGCTATAAACATTGGGGTACAGATGGCCCTTCTTTTTACCACATCTGTATCTTTGGGGTAAATACCCAGTAGTGCAATTGCAGGATCATAGGGAAGCTCTATTTTTAATTTCTTGAGGAATCTCCACACTGTTCTCCAGAGTGGCTGCACCAACTTGCATTCCCACCAACAGTGTAAGAGGGTTCCCCTTTCTCCACATCCTCCCCAACACATGTAGTTTCCTGTCTTGCTAATTTTGGCCGTTCTAACTGGTGTGAGGTGGTATCTCAATGTGGTTTTAATTTGAATCTCCCTGATAGCTAGTGATGATGAACATTTTTTCATGTGTCTGATAGCCATTTGTATGTCTTCATTGGAGAAGTATCTGTTCATGTCTTCTGCCCATTTTTTGACATGATTATCTGTTTTGTATGTGTTGAGTTTGAGAAGTTCTTTATAGATCCTGGATATCAACCTTTGTACTGTCATTTGCAAATATCTTCTCCCATTCCATGGGTTGCCTCTTTGTTTTGTTGACTATCTCTTTTGCTGTGCAGAAGCTTTTGATCTTGATGAAATCCCAAAAGTTCATTTTCGTTTTTGTTTCCTGTGCCTTTGGAGACATATCTTGAAAGAATTTGCTGTGGCTGGTATCGAAGAGGTTACTGCCTATGTTCTCCTCTAGGATTCTGATGGATTCCTGTCTCACGTTGAGGTCCCAGCACCATTTATTGAAGAGACTGTCTTTTTTCCACTGTATATGTTTTCCTGCTTTGTCGAAGATTATTTGACCATAGAGTTGAGGGTCCATATCCGGGCTCTCTACTCTGTTCCACTGGTCTATGTGTCTGTTTTGATGCCAGTACCATGCTGTCTTGGTGATCACAGCTTTGTAGTAAAGCTTGAAATCAAGTAACGTGATGCCACCAGTTTTATTTTTGTTTTTCAACAATTCCTTAGCGATTCAGGGTCTCTTCTGATTCCATACAAATTTTAGGATTATTTGCTCCAGCTCTTTGAAAAATATCAGTGGAATTTTGATCGGAATGGCATTAAAAGTATAGATTGCTCTAGGCAGTATAGACATTTTAACAATGTTTATTCTTCTGATCCAAGAGCATGGAATAGCTTCCATCTTGTTGTGTCTTCTTCAATTTCTTTCATGAGTGTTCTGTAGTTCCTTCAGTACAGATCCTTTACCTCTTTGGTTAGGTTTATTCCCAGGTATCTTATGGTTCTTGGTGCTATAGTAAATGGAATCGATTCTCTAATTTCCCTTTCTGTATTTTCATTGTTAGTGTATAAAAAAGCCACTGATTTCTGTACATCGACTTTGTATCCTGCCACGTTACTGAATTGCTGTATGAGTTCTAGTAGTTTGGGGGTGGAGTCTTTTGGGTTTCCTATATAAAGTATCATGTCATCTGCGAAGAGAGAGAGTTTGACTTCTTCCTTGCCAATTTGGATACCTTTTATTTCTCTTTGTTGTCTGATTGCTGTTGCTAGGACTTCTAATACTATGTTGAACAAGAGTGGTAAGAGTGGGCATCCTTGTCATGTTCCTGATCTCAACGGGAAGTCTGTGAACTTCTTCCCATTGAGGATGATGTTTGCTGTGGATCTTTCATAGATAGATTTTATGAAGTTCAGAAATGTTCCCTCTATCCCTATACTTTGAAGCGTTTTAATCAGGAACAGATGCTGGATTTTGTCAAATGCTTTTTCTGCATCAATTGAGAGAACCATGTGGTTCTTCTCTCTTCTCTTATTGATTTGTTCTATCACATGGATTGATTTGCAAATGTTGAACCATCCTTCTATGGCATTCTGGTAGCACTGGGGAAGAACTTCGGTTTGAAATCAAGAGGAAGAAGATAAATATGGTAGAAATGAAGTACAAAGGAAAGAGGCCAGCAGGTAATTATGCGTGAAAGCAGTAAGGCATAGCTACAATACATCTATTCACATACATGCACACACCCACATGTATACACACACACACACACACACACACACACACACACTACTCTCAGTCCTTATTACTCTTTTATATAACATCAACATCTGATCATAAGGCACAACTTATGCAATCAGAGAAATAACTTAGGAAAGAGAATACTTAGCATATATTATAAGTGGCCCACTCTACCTCCTGTATTAAGAGACAAGTACACTCACTTACCCATGACTCCCATATCACTCATTCACTCTGTATTCACCAGATAATAGGGATTTTTTTTTTATTGTTAATTGATCCACATCCTGTATTGGACTCATTATCTCTCTCATGTCTTTGGTAGCACCAATTTCATACTCTCCCAATTTCTGAAGCTGTTTGAAACTCGCTTTATATCAGATATACTTGCTCTCTCTCCACTTACTGGCAATAACAGGTTAAATATATTATTTTTTAAAAAGCAGCAGCAATTTTAATTGAATAAGTCTGAAAGTCTACAGAAAAATGTTTTCAATAATTACTGAAAATATTTGTGGGTAATCCTTTTTTTGGTGACATTGAAATGCAAATGATTGTGAATGAAACTCTTATCCACCCTCTAGCTATGATCCAGAATTACAAAATATTCAAGCAGTGAGATTATGTGATGTAGTGACAGATGCAGAATACCTAGAAAGCCAACCAAAACAGCTAACCTAGGATGTCCTACAAGTCACTAGATCATATTATAATTATAACAGAATACACACACACACACACACACATAGAGTTTTTAATCAAACAATTTGCTCTTATTTTAGTCATAAAGATCATTATTTTTCTAGTCAAATATAGACATTATTAAGTCTATAGTATTTTGGTGTGGATAAAAGGTTATTGAATAAGAAAAACTAAAAATACAAACATAACTGGCCATAGGAAGAGAAGAATATATATGTGTGTAAGTTGGGGGTTGGAGATTGATATTTGGATTTGGGAGTTGAAATTAATGGATTCAAAAATACATGAACATGGGGCACCTATGTGACTCAGTGGGTTAAGCCTCTGCCTTCAGCTCAGGTCGTGATCTCAGGGTCACATGATCTCAATGCAGGCTTGAGCACCGCATTGGGCTCTCTGCTCAGTGGGGAGTCTGCTTCCCCTTCTCTCTCTGCCTTTCTCTCTGCCTAATTGTGATCTCTCTCTCTGTGTCAAATAAATAAAATACCTGAACATGATTAAGTTGATGATCACATTATTTTAAAAATTTCTTCTTCTGTACAAATTGTATTCCCTAATTAATAGTTCATTAATTAAAAAGTTTCCTCAGTAAAATTCTTTATATTAAAAAAAGTTTGTTGAAGCTAACAAAGAATTAATTATCATTGTTTTATTCTTTGATTTCCAAGGCTAATACCTAACTTCATACTTTAAAGGGAACTTTCACACACATGGGCATGCACAACTAAACACACAGTTTTCTTGTTTTAAGAACTTGGTTTAAGTGCACATTCATATTTGGAAATAGATAACTTTATCTTAAAAATAATTTTTATATTTATATTTTATGTTTGTGGATATATCTTTAAATAGTATTCTAGTTATTTTCTTTGGATATTTAATTTGGTGTTGGAGAAATTACCCACAAGTCCATTTCATGAAGAAAGATAAACCCATTGAAATAAACTCCTATTATTGAAAACTCCCTAGCACTAAAAAAGAATGAACCATTGACACATGAAATGACACAGATGAAATGCCAAATCATGTTGAGTGAAAGAAGCCAGATTCAAAACTAATCTATTATAGAAGTTAAAAAATAAGTACTTTTGGAAGATGCTGAGCAATTGACTAAAAACACATGACCTAGCTTAATGAAAATTTTCCATATCCTGTTATGGTTACACAAGCATTTTCAATTATCAAAACTCCAACTGAAGACTCAAGATACCTGCAGGTTACTGTACAAGTAAATATATAAAAGATTGGAAGGAAATGTGACAACGTGGTTGTATGGTCTATTATCATGAAGTTTTCATCTCTTTTTCTAACTTAGGTATTTCTAAATTCTTATATGAAGAAGCATCAATATTTATACATTTATATGTATAAACATATATGCACATTTATATACATACATATTTATAACTATGTAATTGAAGCATTTATTTGGTTAGAGAAAGTAAGATTTTCAGTTTTTACTGCTAGGAAAAAATGTAAGAGCTCATTAGAAAATATGAATAGAGAAAAGTGGAGGTATCTGATTATTTTCTACCCTTAGCATTTAATTGTGTTGTTTTTTGCCTTTTCAGATTTTGCAAAAGGCTTCCTTCTACCCTTCTAATCTATCTTAAACCTCTATTCAGCCCTCTTCTATAGATGGACTCAGGACCAGGTAACATGGCCTATTATATGGATAAGTTAAATTGTAGTTGTTAGAAGTATTGGGAAAGAAAGAGAAAGGGGGATAGAGAGTGCGGAGAGATGTTGTATACTAGAAACTATAAACAAATTATTTCAGAAGTTTGCTTTAAAAGTACAGAGAACTAAGAGTATTGAGAGAAGGATACAATATCAAGAGGACATTTTTGGGTGTATGTTTTATTTTTTTATTTTTATTTTTTTCTGTGGCTTGATTTTCTTTTTTTTTAAATTAATTAATTTATTTTTATTTCTTTTTGGCATAACAGTATTCATTGTTTTTGCACCACACCCAGTGCTCCATGCAATACACGCCCTCCCTAAAACCCACCACCAAGCTCCCCTAACCTCCTACCCCCCACCCCTTCAAAACCCCTCAGTTTGTTTTTCAGAGTCCATAGTCTCTCATGGTTCACCTCCCCTTCCAATTTCCCTCAACTCCCTTCTCCTCTCCATCTTCCCATATATGTTTTATTTTAATGAGAGTAACTATATCAACGACTATATTATTCACTAGGACATTCTTAATGGTGGATTGGATGAAAATGAAGGCATTTTCTAACTATGGAAAAATATAGTAAATATATATTTACTATATAGTAAATATAGTTATATTACTATATATTACTATATATTATATATCATATATAATATATATTATATAAAAATATAGTAAAATAACTAATTCATTAAATTAAATTAAATTTATATTAAAATATAGTAAAATAGTAAAAAATATAGTAAAATAACTAATTTCAAAAAACTCTTAAAGAAATAAAAACTAATTTTGGATTATCAATAAGAACCTAGCTTTAAAAATCAAATAAGATTGGGGTGCCTGGGTGGCTCAGTGCGTTAAAGCCTCTGCCTTTGGCTCAGGTTGTGATCCCAGGGTCCTGAGATTGAGCCCCACATTGGGCTCTCTGTTTGGCGGTGAGCCTGCTTCCCCCTTCTCTCTGCCTGCCTCTCTGCCTGCTTGTGATCTCTGTCTGTCAAATAAATAAATAAAATATTTAAAAATAAATCAAATAAGATATACAATAAGATATATACATGGACTAGAATATACTATAATATTATTTTTTGAGTTGTAAAATACATATGTATCTTCATATTTAGGTATATGAAGAATATATTCGTCTTTTTGAAAATTAGTAATAGGTTTCCAATTCATCAACTACTTAAAAACTTTGCAAAGTCAAAATTCCATTTTCCATTATAATACAATAGCAGGGGAGAAAACATAATTGTTTTTCTTCCTTTAAAAACTTGTTAAATGTTTTATGGTAAAAAATTTTTATGTGTGTGTGTGTGTGTGTGTGTATAGATATATAGATATATACTATTTACTGGACAAGAATCCAAAAGCCAGACATAGGGATTCCAATGATTACATATCTTACTTCAACCAATTATTTACTCAAGCTATCTATCCAAATTATGTTCCTCCTCAGATTCTCTTGGCCCCACCTGCATTTTGGTCCTTAGTCACTTGCTCATTGGAAAGTCTAGTCACTATATTCATCCAGCTTACTACATTTGTCCTATCTTCAATAATCACCTTCCTTAGTCTCCTCAAAGTTAAGATTTTACTTTGCTTCCTTTTATACCCACAGCACAGATCCGTGTCCAGTGCAAGACACCCTATGAAGACCAGGGTTTCTTCCTCCACTTCTGGGCTCAGATCACACTGTGGGATGTGTGATCTTGATTCCCTAGCAATTACACAAAGGTGCACCTCTAGAAGTGTGGAAGAATTACTACTTCATAGGGTAAACTCTACATAGTAAATAAAAGGAGGTTAGAAGGAACTGGCAGATTAATTCCTTTAGCCCTCTTCTCCTGAGATGTTCTTTCAAGGGTCAATAGCCTACATGGTAGTTCTGGAGGACATCCTGCCAGACCAAGTAACCAGCTGTGCTTTCTTTGGAAACTGAGTCCAGCTTCTTAAACAATTCCCTGCTCTCTTGTTCCCTTGTTATTTCATCACACCATAATGCCTAAGTGTGTAAACTTTGACTCAGGCTTTGTTTTCTAAGAAACCTTTACTAAGACATGAAGCAACAATAAACCCATACTACAAAGGGATGCTATTAAGTCCCTGTACTGGCGACTATTATGAAATGAACTTGTTTGGGGAGGAATCTCTGTATGTATTAGAAGAGATTAAGCACATAGGGATAAAATACTGTCTCGGGTTTGGTTTCTCTTTGAGTTGTGAAGAAGCTTAAGCTTCCACCACCATAATAATACAATAATTATGTGATTTGCTGTTAAAATTATATACATCTGACATCATATCACACATGTGATAATATACTGTGAGATACTATATTTACTTGTGAAAATGGTTAAGATAAAAGTTATTCTCGGGCGCCTGGGTGGCTCAGTGGGTTAAAACTCTGCCTTCGGCTCAGGACATGATCTCAGGGTCCTGGGATCGAGTCCCACATCAGGCTCTCTGCTCAGCAGGGAGCCTGCTTCCCCCCCTTCTCTCTCTCTGCCTGCCTTTCTGCCTACTTGTGATCTCTCTCTGTCACATAAATAAATAAAATCTTTTAAAAAAAAGAAAAAAAGTTATTCTCACAGAACTCACAATTTTTGTCAACATTATGTAATAAAGCCTAATTAATGATATGAAGAAAATACTAAGGTATGATTGATGTTTATCTGTTACTCCAATATTTAAAATAAAATTTTAACATAGGATAATGTACATCATAGGAGATTTCAACTGCATTCTCAATTCTGTTCTTGGCTTAGCTAGTAAATAATGAGTCTGCGAAGAAGTCTCCTAACATCTCTGGTTCTCAGTTTTTTTCATTAATAAAATTAATGAGTTGAACATATACATTGAAAGTCCTCTTCCACTTGTAACACTGTGATAAAGATTAATTAAGTGCCATTATTTGGGATAGTTTAATAGAGTAAACCTATGATTGTCAAAGATCAGAAAGCTTTTCCTATCTCAATGTAGTGATCTGTTATGAAAGCATTGATTGCATTCAGAAATACTTAAATGAATGCTTTATAAAATCAATGGGGTCAATGATTATTATGCTCATTCAGGTAATTAAAGCTATTCTGGGCCAAGAAGAATAAAAATAAAAATTGAGATATAGTCATCAAGTCACACAACAAGTATTTGTTGAATATTTACTGAGATAACTTTTGTATTTGATGCCGATAATATAATAGTTTATAAGAGAAAAAAGGTCCCCTACTCTCAAGCCATTCACACATAAATGACTCAAAATGGTAGCAAATGTCCTTGAGAGTTGTTAGTTGTTTAAGGAACAAGAGAGCTAGCATTGCTCAGGTTATGTGTAAAATTTGTGGTTCTGTAAACGCTTTCTTATAGAAAGGTTGAAAAGTCAAGTTGTAGAAAAGGCAGTTTGGATTTCAGGAGCAACTGTGAGCAGGCTCTCTCATTCTGTTCATCATCTCTTCTACACACTACATTTTTGTATTCTTCTCTCCAACTGCATCGGGTTTACTCCACCAGGGAAGAATCCTGACCATGGTGGACTGGTGAATTCCACACCTTACTGTTAAAGCCACTGGTGAGAGACTGATAAGCAACATCCTTTTGTCTTTTGTTCTAGTTCAGAGAGCTTGGATAAAGAGAGAGTGCCTCAACTTGACTCAGGTCTACATCCAAGACTAATCAAATTCAATCACAGATTAATCAGCTTGTTCCAAGGCTGGGTCTCTGGCCAATCAGAATGGATAAAGATAGCACCAGAGAAGTGCCTGGAGAAATTCTGCCTTACCACAATTTTACTTTCTATTTCCTTGTTCATGGTGTGGTCCAGGGGATCCATGAGAAGCATCATAAAAGCCAGGAACTAAGTAGAGAACTGTGGGAGCATTGAATTTCAACACTGCGTTCCAACAAAATTGATCATACTGTTTTAGAAATTGATATTAGTAAGATAGTATTATTCCTGGGATAGAAAGTAATAGATTGGGGGAATATATTTTTTTTGGAACCTAACAGCAAGTATTAAATATACACAAGTGAAAACTGGGTTTGCTAGGATTTCCAGTTTCTTACATATGAGATTTGTTTATTTTTAATAGTCACTAGGTGGCAATTCCAGGGCCAAAAGCCACAGTATCTGATTATTAGTGTAGTTTTATGATCTATTAAATTTGTTGTTCATAATGGAGAGAAAGCATTATCTGGGGAAATTAGCTGTATAAGCTTATTTCTTTCTTTCTTTTCTTTTTTTTTTTTAATATATTCTGTTTTTGTAAGGTTGACTGATTATAAAACCCAAAAGCAGATAACTTAGTATTCTTAAATGTTGTTTGACTAATATTCAAATTATGAAAAACTTCATACATTTTTACCTCAGATTCTTCACTTCATGGCATTTCAACAGCTTCTTTTTGATCAAAAGAGTACTGTTGCATAGTTATAGAAAATGTTTGTCTCATTAAAATTTACCCTACTGCAAGTTCAGAGGATTGTAACTGTATGTATAATTTTATTTCCACTGGGTGATTTTTGTAATGTGTATGAGCCATTCTCTCTAATGGAAAGTGCAGTCGTAAGGTACTTTAAATAGGCATTAATCCTCACAATACATTTGCAAGTTAGGTAAGCAACATGAAGCGTAGAGCCATAATAGGCATTATACACATTCATCCACCTTCACAGCCTGCAAAACTGGAAATCACATATAACAACAAAAAAAAAAGACATTTGCAAAAGGGATAGCAGGGATACTTGTGTTATATTTCCTTTCTGGTTGTCATAGACAGATGAAGCAGAAGGGGGACACAAAGCTGCATTTTATTTATTTATTTTTTTTTTAGAAAAAGGCATGATAAATTAAAATAACACAAAGCAATGCCAGATAATTGTCAAGTAAAAGAAAAAAAATAAAGTCTTAGACTAGTTATCCAGTTAAGGGCACTTAGATAGTAACACTGTAAAAAAATACCTCCGTCAATCCCTTTGCTACAAAACCTCCTTTCTTCTCTACCTTAACTGACATGAAAACTTATTCTTACCAAATGAATCAATGGAGAGAGAGTATTAATTTATTTGTGTGGAAGTTTAAAAGCTAACCAAAACAAAACAATAAACCAAAGCAAACAACAACAACAAAATGTCTTTTCATGAAGAAGGGGTTCCTGCATATCTTTTGCATATAATGATACAGAAATTCCACTGAATTTCCTAAAAATGATGTTATCTTAGTGAATAATTCCTTTTGTTCATCTTGTACACAGAACAAATACTATAAGCCACAGAGTAGATATTTGGAATCAATTAGAACATAATTTGTTTAAAATAGTAAATGGAATATAGATAGGCACACATTGATAATTAAATAATGAAAATAGAAATTCAGTGAATTAGGCATTATTTACACTAGTCAATTTTAAAAAATAACTTTGTGATATCAAGCTATCTCTACTTCTCAATTGGATTGAGCATTTGCTGAAATGCTCGATTGGACAAAAATGAGTCAGTATGTTACTAAACTAATATTCAACCTACACTTATTTTCCATGTGATTTTAAGTGATATGTCTATTAATGCCTATCCTTAAAAGTAACCTTAGTTTTCTTGTGGAACCTGGACTGGATCCTGGCGGAAGAACCAAGCAGCACTCATAGACTTTGGAAGATCGGAGATTTATTTAACACTGGTGGGCTCAGAGGAAGTTATTCTCCAAAGGTCTGAGCCCGGAGCACAAGCAGGGAGGAGATTTTATACCCTTCTACTTCTGTATACTTGGTACTTTTGGTACACGCTGGAAATGGGGTAAGAAAGAAAAACCTGAAGGGGCTTTGAGACAGGGACTGAAATTCCTTGCTGGTTTGGTCAGCCATCTTAGGGTATAGGTTTTCCCTATCAGTTTGCTTTATGATATACTTTAAACAATATTAATTATTATTATTTGAAGTGATTATGAATTTACATCATTTTTGATTAGCCCATACTGAAATTTTGGAGTCATTGCCACACTTTTTCCATACCTTTTCATATAAAACAAGAAACAGACTTTCTGAATATTTTTTCTGTATTTTGCCCATTATTAGAATAAAGTGGATAAATGCTTAAATAGTATGAAAACAAATAATCCAATCAAGAAATGGGCAGAGGACATGAACAGACATTTCTGCAAAGAAGACATCCAGATGGCCAACAGACACATGAAAAAGTGCTCCACATCACTCGGCATCAGGGAAATACAAATTAAAACCACAATGAGATATCACCTCACACCAGTCAGAATGGCTAAAATTAACAAGTCAGGAAATGACAGAT